>JAVJIF010020293.1:0-69503 GCA_038442645.1 Agave tequilana | reverse complement strand
TTGCTTTCCATTCATTATTATATTGTCGATCAATACTCTCACAATAGATTGCATTGTGCACCTCAAACTCTTATTTAGGAGGAATCACGAGGAAGGAGTTCAGAGCGTTCACGGGGTATTCGGCTTCTAATCTTGTTCGGGTGATCGTTGATCATATCATTTTAAATTTGTGCATTGATTAGCATAATCACCTATTCACCCCCCTCTAAGTGATTTCAATTGGTATCAGAGCTAGGACTCTAGTTTTTGGCTTCACATCCTTAGAGAGATCCTAAAATTTGCTAATCACTATTTCATATCTTCATTCATCCACTAGTAATGATGGCCGATAATATTAAGACCCCTCCCAAATTTGATAGACTCAACTTTCCCATATGAAAAGTTAGAATGACATTTTTCTACAATCTAGGTAGTCTAGGTGCTAAGTCCTGACCAAGCCTTATAGTAGACCGAAAGTGAGGAGGACACTTGGTCCGAACTTACCTTCAAGGAATTTGATGCTAATTTTGATGCTCAAAATGCCCTACTTTTAGCTTTGAATGAGGATGACTTAATACGGGTTATCCATTGCAAATTCGCCTATGAGATTTGGCAGCACTTATTGGTCACTTATGAGGGAACATCACAAGTCAAGAGAGCTAAAATAGATCTCTTGCGTTCCCAATATGAAAGTTTTAGAATGCTAAAAGATGAATCTATGATGATATGATTACCAAGTTTACTAAGATTACAAATGCTCTTTCTTTCTAGGTGATGAAATAAGCAAAGACCAAAAGGTGCGTAAAGTGATTCGTGCTCTTCCTTCGTCATGGGAAATCAAAGCTACCACTTGAAGGAGTTGAATGACAAAGACGAGATGGAGCTCATAAGTCTTATTGAAAATCTTAACTCATGAGATGGAGAAGAAGGCTAGAGAAGATGTGGTACCTCAAAAGAAAAAGTCTATAACTTTCAAGTCTTCCTCCACCAACTAGGATGATGAAGAAGATGAAGAAGATAATGAAGAGCTATCTCTTCTTGTGAGAAATGTAAAGAGAATGTACCGCAAGAATAAGCTTAACTACAGAAGGCAATGGGAAGGGAAGGAGGAGAAAAGGATCATATGCTACAACTGTCGGAAACCCGGACACATCATGGCCGATTGTCCAGATTTCAAGAAAAAGATATCTTCCTCCTTGAAGCAAAAGAGGCCGGTTGAAAAGAAGGTGTACAAAGTCACTTGGGATTCGGAAAGTGAATCCGAAGATGAAGTCGACACGGCAAATGTGTGTTCATGGTAAAACACACCTAAGGTAACTACCCAACCACTTGATGATGAAAGTGAAATAAGTAGAGAAATGTTAGTACATGCTTTCGTTGAACTTTCAGAAAGTTTTGATGATAAAAAGGAAGAGTGTTCAAAATTGAAAAAGGAAATTGAAATGCTTAAAAATCAACTTGCCATTTCTTCAAAAGAAAGGATGAACTATCTTCTAATCTTATTCAACACAAAGAGATTTTGATGCCTATAGAGTTGCTTGTAAAGTTAAATAACCTAAAATTGATGAAAATGAATTTTCCATGTTAAAAACTAAAATCAATGATTTGGGAAATGTTTTAAAAGAATGTGCTTTTAATAAAACTAAATTAGAAGAAATGTTTTCAAATAAGCATATGCACACTCCACATGCTAAATATGATAAAACAACTCATGCCAAAACTTCACATGTTCATCATGCCAACACATCACATGTCAATCATGCTAAAACTACTTATGCTCACAATTCACATGTTCGTAAACCACATGCTCATTATGCTTTTAAATATGAAAGAATTTATAAATGTACTTATTGTGGCCGGAATGGCCATTTAGCTAAATTTTGCTATGATCATATAAATAGTACAAATAATCTTGTGTGGGTTCGAAACACTAACTCATTAGGACCCAAGAAAATATGGGTACCAAAATCAAGTCTTAAATTATTGATGTAGGTACACACCAAGGCTCCAAGACGTAAGGAGCGGTGGTACCTTGATAGTGGTTGTTCAAGGCATATGACATGGGACATCAACAATTTCACAACCCTATCAAGGTACGTTGAAGGTGGCACCGTCACCTTCGAAGATGACTCCAAGGGCATCATCATCGATATAGGTAACATTAAGATTGGTGCATCTCCTTTAATAGAAAATGTAGTTCTTGTTGATGGGCTTAAACATAACTTGCTAGTATTAGTCAACTATGTGATCGTGGTCTCAAAATTGTGTTTGATGAATCTTCTTGCAAAATTTTTGATTGTAAAACCAATGATTGTATTCTTACTAGATTTCGTGAAAATAATGTCTATATTATTGACATGCTTAATTTGGATTGTTCTACTAAATGTTTAAATGCTTTTGATGAGATTTCATGGTTATGGCATAGAAGATTAGGACATGCATCTTTTGATCACCTTGCTAGAATAATAATTCTAAGGAATTGGTGAAGGGTATTCCTTATTTGAAATTTGAAAAAGACCGCATTTGTGGTGCGTGCCAACTTGGGAAACAAACAAGTCTTCTTTCAAACCAATCAAAGATATCATGTCATCTAGGCCTTTAGAATTGATTCACATGGATCTTTCTGGACCAACTAAAACTAAAAGCTTAATGGAAATAGATATGTTTTTGTTTTAGTCGATGATTTTTCTCGTTTCACTTGGGTTTCTTTTTGGAGCATAAAGATCAAACTTTTTCGCATTTTCAGATTTTTCGAAAGAGGGTTGAAAAAAAAAGGATTTTCGATTTTACGGATAAGAAGTGATAGAGGTGGTGAGTTTGTCAACCAACTCTTCGTGACTTATTGTGATGAAAAGGGAATTAAACATGAAATGTCATGTCCTAGAACTCCACAACAAAATGGAGTAGTCGAACGGAAGAATAGAACTCTTCAAGAAATGGCTAGGACTATGATAAGTGAATATGAGCTCCCTCAATACTTATGGGCTGAGGCCGTAAAAACCGCATGCTACATATCAAACCGTATTTATTTGTGTAAAAATACTTTCAAAACCTCTTTGAAATTTATCATTTAAGAAAACCAAATGTTTCATACTTTAAAGTTTTGGATGCAAGTGTTTGTTTTGAACACCAAAGATAATTTGGGTAAATTTGATGCTAAGACTTATGAAGCAATCTTTGTTGGTTATTCTAATACTAGCAAAGCATATAGAGTGTTCAATAAATCATCTCATACTATTGAAGAATCTATGCATGTTAAATTGAAGAATCTAATGCTATTGTTGAGAATGTTGTAGAGATTGACTCATTAGGTGAGGACATAGAGAAAATATCCTTGAAGAACTCACCCATCCAAGAAGACAAGCAAGAACCCATTGGTGAAGTTCAAAACAATGAAGTTGAACAATCACAACCACTTCCTAAAGATTAGAGATACGCCTCAAATCATCCCAAAGATCTCATCATAGGTGATGTATCAAAGGCGGTAACTACTCGCTCCAAACTCTATAATTTGTGTGAAAATTTTGCATTCATATCTCATTTTGAACCCAAAAATATCCTCGAAGCCGAGGGTGACTCATATTGGTTGCTAGCTATACAAGAAGAGCTCAATCAATTTGAGCGCAACCAAGTTTGGCACCTTATTCCTAGACCCCATGATAGACCAATAATTGGTACTAAGTGAATTTTTAGGAACAAGTTGGATGAGTCAGGAAATGTTATTAGGAATAAGGCTAGGTTAGTGGCTCAAGGTTACACTCAAGTTGAAGGAATCGACTTTTAGAAGACCTTTGCACCCGTAGCACGGCTAGAAGGCATACGGATCACACTAGCTTATGCATCTTATAAAAATTTTTAAACTTTTTCAAATGGATATAAAGAGTGCATTTTTAAATGGTTTTGTTGATGAGGAAGTTTATGTTGAACAATCTCCCGGTTTTGTGGATCATGTTCATCCAAATTTTGTTTTCAAGTTAGATAAAGCATTGTATGGTTTAAAACAAGCTCCAAGAGCTTGGTATGAAAGGCTTTCTAGTTTTCTTCTTTCAAATGATTTTGTTAAAGGCAAAGTAGACACCACATTATTTACTAAACATGTTGGTAGTGACATTCTTATAATTCAAATATATGTTGATGATATAATCTTTGGTTCTACTAATGAGTTACTTTGCAAGGAGTTTGAACAATGTATGCAACGTGAATTTGAGATGTCATTGATGGGAGAATTGAACTATTTTCTTGGACTCCAAATCAAGCAAATGCGTGACGGATTTTCATATGTCAAGCCAAGTACTCCAAGGAACTCATCAAGAAATTTGGGCTTGAAGACTCAAAAATTTGCAACACTCCATGGCCACCACCACCAAGCTTGATAAGGATGACCAAGGTAAGTGTGTTGATATAAAATTATATAGAAGCATGATTGGTAGTTTGTTGTATTTAACGGCTAGTAGGCCAGATATTATGTTTAGTGTGTGTCTTTGTGCTAGATTCCAATCTTGTCCCAAAGAATCTCATTTAATTGCGGTTTAAAACGCATTATTCGTTATGTTAAGGGCACTATTGGAATGGGTCTATGGTATCCGAAAACCGGAGATTTCTCAATGACGAGTTTTTTGGATGCCGACTATGCGGGTTGTAGAGTGGATAGAAAGAGTACTAGTGGAACATGTCAATTTCTTGGTAATTGTCTTGTTTCATGGTCTTTCAAGAAATAAAATTCGGTAGCCCTCTCAACCGCCGAGGCGGAGTATTTGCGGCGGGGGCTTGTTGTGCACAAGTCCTTTGGATGAAACACTCTCCTTGATTATAATTTGCATTATGATCATATAAAAATATTTTGTGATAATACTAGTACTATTCATATGACTAAGAATGCAAATCAACATAGTAAGACCAAGCACATTGAGATTCGATATCACTTCCTTAGAGATCATTTGAGAAAGGTGATATTGATATTGATTATGTTTCTTCCGATTTTTCAACTTGCCGATATTTTCACTAAACCACTTGACTATAATAGATTTTCTTATATGTGGTGAACTAAATGTTTGTGTTGTTGAATAACGAAGTTTTCTTGCTAACATATCCCTTTTTGATGTATGACAAAAAGGGGGAGAAATATGTGTTTTATTGGTTTGGGTTTTGTGTTTTATGGTTTGGTTTATGATTTGGTGTTTAGATTGGGTTGTTATGGTTTGCTTTCAAAATTTTCAAAAAAAAAAAATTCAAATGGTTGCTTTCAAAATTTTCAAATATTCAAAATTTTCTCATAATAAATTGTTTTATACTTGTGTAATATAGCATTATTTGAGGGGGAGTTTTTACCTCTCATTTATATCTTGTGTTATAGCCTATATGTTTTGTCATCATCAAAAAGGGGGAGATTGTTGGCCAAAAGGTTACACTCTCTATTTGTTTAAGTTTTGATGAGCTATTTGGTACTAATAAGTTATTTTAAAATGAGTTTCAGGTTTGTACAAGTCTTGATGGCTTTTAAGCATATTGCAAGGATAATGGCGCTAAAAGCATGTTGATAGGTTAATGGCGCAAGAGGACGTTTCGTAGGAGAGGAGGCTCTTGCTTGGCGTAACGCGGCTCGGAGACTTCTTTTATATTTTAGTTTGTTAAAGGATAGTGTATAGTGTTGAAGCTCAATTTTTCCCACACACAAGATTTTGCACATGTTTTTCAAAAGATATTTCTTCTTATATAAAATATTTCTATAAACCTATTTTAATATTTGCAAACTCTATTTTATGTAGTGTACCAAGTCTTGACCAAAATTATTTTTGAAAATTATTAGATCTTCAAAAATATTCTGAAAATATAAACTGTTTTGACCTGTTGCGGTCGACCAAACGGTCGACCGGCTCTGTTTCAGGTCAGAACGGTCGACCGGGGGGTCAACCGTGCTTCTGACCGTTTGGGTGTGTGCATGTGTGCACGTTAACCGGTCGATGGGGCGGTCAACCGGAACCCCATGTCGGTCGACCGAGCTTCAGCCGACTGAAAGCACCTTAGTCTCTGTTTGGAACGGTCGACCGGCCGGTCGACCGTGGGCTGGCAACGGTCATATATTTTGAAAACCGGTCGACCGGCCAGTCGACCGTGAGCTAATTTTCAGCCTAAACGCTAGTTATTTAAACACATTTTAAACGTGATTTTCTTCTCCAAACGAATTTTAGGGCTGAATTTGGGTCTAATCTTTCCTGATTATTCATAATAACATTTTACCTTTTAACCCTACCTTTATCCTATAAATAGGGATGATTAGGGTTGAGAAGAATATAACAATTTTTGCAAAAGAAATCAAAGTTTGAGTCTATTCAAAAGAAGTTTTTGCTCTCAGTTTTTGTGCTCAAAATTCTCTCTTTTTTCTGAAGTTTTTGATTCAAAACTCTCTTCAATCTTTCACTTACAAAACTTGAGCTTCAATCCTATACATTATTCTCTAGGGTTTTTGTAAGGGAAAAGTTTTTCAAAAGAGAGTTTGTGGTCTTTTGATCACCAAGATATTATTGTATTTGTGGCTCTACTACCTCTGGACTAGAGGAGTGTGATTGAGGAGTTGGGTACTCCCTTGTGATTGTAATCCTTTGTGAAGTTATAGTGGTTCGAAAATCCTTCTAGGTGAAGGCAGGGACGTAGAGCTGGGTGCTCGAACCTCGAAACAAATCTCAGTGTTTGCTATTGGTTTATTTGTGTTATTTACTTGCTTTTCATTCATTATTATATTGTCGATCAATACTCTTACAACAAGATTGCATTGTGCACCTCAAACTCTTATTTAGAGGAATCACGAGGAAGGAGTTCAAGCTCTTCACGGGGTATTCGGCTTCTAATCTTGTTTCGGGTGATCGTTGCATCATATCATTTTAAATTTGTGCATTGATTAGCATAATCACTTATTCACCCCCCAGGTTATTTCAGGGTTATATGTTCACATTGTCTCAAGCACCGATAGTGACGCTCTATTCTATAGTCTACTGTTGCATTGTCTACTACAGAGGCCGAGTACATGGCCATGACGAAGGCTATGAAAGAGGCAATATGGCTTCAAAGGTTGCTCGATGACTTGGGATTGATCAGAATCTGTTGAAGATCAACTGTGATAGCATGAGTACTATCTATTTGGCAAAGAACCAGTGTATCATACAAAGACGAAGCACATTGACGACAGATTCCACTTTGTTCGGGAGATTCTTGATGAAAGTGACATTGAGTTTCAAAAGGTTCACACAAAGGAGAATCCCGCTGATATGTTACCAAGATGGTTTTGAGAGTGAAATTTACACATTGTAAAGAGTTGCTCCATGTCCTTCCAATTGCTTGAGCTCAGTGGAGCTCGTTTGGATGAACTACGGATGGCTTGATCCCTTGGGCAAGGTATATAGGTAGCCACATAGGTGTAACCCCTTGAGTCAACATGTACTGTGTTGAGTTCAGCTTAGATTTGATAAATCTTCACTGAGGTGGAGAATTGTAGGGAGATTATGAGATAAAAACTTGATGGTAGAGTTTTTTAACTCATCGAAAGAAATAATGCAGAGATTGGAGTTCAAAGGAGCGAGAACGCAGTCCATTTGCCAGAACAAAGGCCGGCCGACCGCCCGGTCTACCGGCATGCACAACGTGCATGGCACCAGCTCGGTCGACTGACCGGTCAACCGAGCTGGCATACATAAGGTTCTGTTGGCAGCGGTCGACCGGTCTGGTCGAGCGACAGGCGAATCTGCTTATGCTGTTGGATTCGGACTTCGTTTCTGAAAAGAAGTCAAATTTAATTTTGGTTTTCCTAAAACCCTGGGATTCTCTGGTTATAAATAAAGGGGTAGAGCCCTCATGAATTGTATCTCAAAAAAAACTTGTACTTGATCATTGCATCAATAAGATCTCTCTCTCCCTTTGCCCCGAGGACGTAGGTAAATTGTTGAACCTCGTTAAATACTTTGTTTGCTTTCTCTCTTATTTATTTGTTCATGTCTTTTGGGTACTTCTCTGGTGCATCTCTCTCTCTATTGGTTGGGGTTCCTCATTGGTTGTTGCCAAGGCGCGCGCAATACATGGTTAAGAGAATTGAAAAGAATATGATGGTTGTGCCTTTAATAGAGCTGAATGGCTAATTAAGATTCATGTAGATGACCCCAAAGATTTGGCATGAAGGCTTTGTTGTAGTTGAATCCTAGATTCCAAGTCCAAGCTCCATTACAAATCAGTCTAGACAGGGAGCTCAAACTTCAGCATGACTTGAATGAAAACTAGCTTAATAAGCCATGCTCCAGCCCCAGCTCCACTTATCACAGTTAAATGGGTGGAAATAAGTTAAGTGCAGGTTTCTTGAAGTCAAAATAGCAAAGCTTGAACAAACAAATTGGTACAGTGGTTAACGGAATTTAAGTTTGAATGTGGGGTTCAAATCCTCTAAGGGGCAAGAAAGTACACCTAATTCTAAAACAAAGTAACCTGAGCAAGCTTCTCTAGGGTAGTTGATTATAGCTCAAATCGAGCTCAAATTTAAGTCTGAGACGAGCTCAACTTGTCTGGATAATTGGGCAATCATAGCTGCAATCTCAGCTCAGGTCAAGCACACCTTTTAAATGGATTCATAGAATTCAGTCCACTTCATTAAACAAGAAGAAGTTCCAAGTAACTGGCTATAAGATTTATGATGTACGGCATAATTATTGCATTTTTTCAAAACATGTGCCAAGGAGCTCCTATAATTAGTATAGATCATATATGTTGTCAATCATTCACTGACTTCTATATGGAACTGATGGAGATATCAACAGCAAAGCAAGCCAGAAATGAATAGAGCTAGTACCTGACAGAAGACAAAAGAATTGAAAATAAGTGTATTCAGCGTGAGATCGGACTCAGGACCCTCCAGCCCAAAAATTGTTTTCCTTCCACCTGGAAATACCATATTATGATAAGTTGATAGAGAGATTGGCCGAATATGTTTCTCCACATTACGTTGTTGATAAAATTCCCTCTTCCTTCCAACTGGCATTCTTTTCATCAAGTCATTATTAGGTGGTTCTGTGGCTAAAGCGAGTGCTCCCATTGTGTCCATTATCATGTTGACCCAAAGCAACTGAACAACAGTGAGAGGTGCCTTTCCTAGTATATTCAGGAAGACAAAGCGAAAGGAGATAAAAGAATGAGGAATAATCTAAACAAATATTATTATTTCATGACTTTGGAACTATGAGAAAACTTGTGAGCTTACCAGTAAAGCTGGCAGAGGAGAAATTAACAATTAGAGCAACAACGTTAACAGTCAGCTGAAATTGTACGAACTTCTGAATGTTAATGTACACAGAGCGACCCCATTTGGCCACAGTCACAATTGTTGAAAATTGTCATCAAGAATTATAACATCAGCACTCTCTTTTGCTACCTGCATGAAACAAGAAAAAAAAAGTTATCATAAAAAAGAGAACATTCACAGATGGTGTTGAGTCACCCGTGAATGAAATAGCTTGGAAGTAATTATGCTGAAATTGCAGGAAACCAGATTCACAGTTCTATAAGAAGGGGCAAAAATGCAAACAAACATGTCTGAAAACATGAATATGACTTGAGGCCATTTTCTGTAGGACTTTTCATAAATAAGGTCTCTGATAGTTAGAATTTCAATCTAAGTCCACGAAAAACATGTTTTTTGTTAATAACAAAGTTAGTACATACATTGGACCAGGAGAGATAGAGAGACAAAAGCCAAGACCTTGTTTCTTCGTTTGGATGAAAAAAGTAAGGTGAATGACTCTCATTCTATCCCTTAAATAGGGAAGAAATTTGTCCAAACACGGCAGTTTGCACTGTACTTGTGACATTTCCTATCACAAGTAAGTTCTCTAACGGCAATCCAAGTTTCTATTCTTGTTAAGCATGAGTCATGAACTTTTAAACGTCTTAATCTATTTAACAAACAATCAGAAGTAGATTCTGTATTTTTTTTCTCCCAACTACCTTCTATCCAAGAAAATAGAACTCCTTTGTTAGCTTCCTATGATTTTCTCTTATCCATACTGACCAAAGAAGAATGTTACCTCTAAAAGATTGCTTGTTAATGGAAAATCACTTGCTCATTGCCACGTTAAGAGACGTTTTTTTTTCTTTTTTCTTTTTTCTTTTTTTTTTGCGGGGGGGGGGGGGGGGGGGGGGGGGACGGGGACGGCAGCCGCCTTTTCCAATAAGATTCACAACAAAGCACTTGTTTATTTAGTTTTTGTTGGGGAAAACTTGCACCATCTTGAGTTTGAGGGGCAATGTTAGATATAATAGGTATATCATATTTAAAAATAATATTTAGAGTATTTAAAGTTTTAGTGGAATTTTGATTCATAGTTAGAATAGGATTTGATATTGTATGGTCTATATAAGGAGACATGGTCTCTTGAACTTATCTAACTTGCATTTTGTAGCTCTATTGAATATCAATAAAGATGTAGTTTATAGAGTCAATAGAGATTTTCTTTTGTGAATCTAACAGGAAAAAAAATATATAGATATTATTAAATAGGATTAGGCCGATGACTTCATTAGGAGTTTCTATTTTTTGGTCAAATTAGATTCCAAGCTTACAAACCATTCTTCTTTTCAACAAATACTTGACAGGCAGTATCAGTACTTGTTGGGCATTATAACATTGATGCCCATATTTTAAAGACCTACCGCAAATCGACTAGCTGGTCAAAGAGAGGTTACAGATACTCAAAGAGAGGTTAGTAGATGAACTTCTGTGAATTGGTTGTTGTGCCCCCACGACCAATCGCTGGGCGGCGTAGCGGAAGCAACATAGGATCGACGAGTAACGAGAAGGAAAAAAAAGAAGGGGAAAGATATTCTGAAGTATAGAAAGCCAACACACAATTTAACATGGTTCCACCGATCAAACAGATCGTGTGTAAGTCCACAGAAAAAGGGAAGAAGAAACTTTATTAAATTTGAGAGAATACAATTAGAAACACTTACACCTCTCCTAAGAAAATTACAAGCCTTTTGATGACCGCGAAGAACAGTGAAACCCTGATGGTTAAAGCTTCTCGCACGAATCTCTCTCTTTGATGAATTACACCCTTTAGAAATTGCTAATTCATTGAATACATTGAAGGTCAACCCCAAGAGTTATTTATAGACCATATAACTCTTCTAGTCCTATACAAATTTCATCAATTCGAACAATTACTGCCTTAGAGGAAAGAAAACTCAAATCGAACTCAAGATTGAAAACAGATCCAGAAAAGAAATCAGTCAGACCCGATACTAATCGACTAGGCCTTAGTATAAGTCGACTAATAACATGTATTCAATGTTTTAAATATCGGCTAACATTTCGAAATTTGGCCGAAATGTCAGAAATTGCATGCGGCCGACATGAAATCGTCTTCCCAATTTAAATGTCGAAACAAGGTTAATATCGCCGAAATTCGGCAAATTTCCGACATTTCGGCCGATTTTGTGGTTCCAAAATGTCGACCGACATTTGCTTTTGTTTTTTTTTTGGGTTTGAACCCATTAACCCAAGTCCAACATTCGATCCGGTTGTATATATAAAAGAGGAGGGGGATTTATAGTACACCCGCAGTCCCAAATCGACGAGAGAGAGGAGGAGAAATCACCTCGTCTTCCCCAAATCGATGACACCTCGCCCTCGTCTTCCCAAATCGACGACCTCTTGATCTCGTCTTCCCCAAATCATCAGTCTCTCTTCCGACTTCAACCTCTTCATCCCCGACTCGCCCTCATCTTCCCGAATCGCCGTCGTCTTCCCAAACCATCGGCGAGGCTGTGAGAGCTCAACCACCTGGCAAGGTCCCACCGAGCTCCGACCCAGGAAGCCTTGACGAGCCCTAATGACCAGCTGCGAACCCTGGCGAGGCAACTCAAGTAAGTTCTGCAATTATTTTCCTTTTTGGTAAATTTCCTTTTATTTTGTCATTTTTGATGATTTTGTTCTGATTTTTTTTATTTTCAAGCCCTAATTTTCTGAAATGTCCTAATTTTCATTTTCTTTTAATTTAACCTCAAAATATAGAATTAGATCTTATTTTTTTATTTCAACAATAAAATTTAGTGATATTCGATTGAATATTTTTCTATTCCGTCAATTGATCCATTTTTTTATTTTTGCAACAAAATTTTAGTTAGATTTGACTGAATCTAGAGATCCCCTCTATCTCTTTCGGTCTTTCGGGACCAGCTGTCGTTCTCTGGCCCAGGCCGCCACCCTCTGCACTGTGTCGTCATCCTCTGGACCTCGCCTCCGCCCTCTGGACCTCAGCGTTGTGCTCTCAAGCTTTACACCCTCTGAATAGGTACTCCTTTCCTTGTGCGTAAGCATTTTAGGCAATGATGTCGGCATAACTATCTAGTATGTGTGACTTTGTGGGTTTGACTTTGTGGGTTTTTAAGAGGCTTGGATGCTCTGTTGTAAAGCAGCCCTCAGGTATTGCGGTTGTGGGCAATGATGAATTTACTAAGCCCTACACAGAAGCTGTTGCGAAAGTTTCACAGCTGAAGATTACAAATGATCCTTCTGTCTGTGGTTGTTGCATGTTTCATGCCATATGTTCTCTGTAAGAGGCTAATGTTTTTGTAGATTTTGGTGTTGTATGTTGCATTTTTGGGTTTATGGTGTTGTATGTTGCGGTTTTGATTTGAAGTCCCACCCCCAGTAAGAAGAATTGCTGATGATGATCCTTGTTTGAGCAAATTTCAAAGTCTCTCCCCCCAGTAAGAAGAATTGGTGATGATGATCCCTATTTGAGCCAATTTCAAAGTCTTTCCCCCAGTAAGAAGTAAGAAGTTTTGGTGCAAGTCTGTGCTGGAGATTGAAGGTTGATCTTATACTTACTAGTGTTACAACTCTACAAGCAGTTGATGTTATTAAGGTTGGATCTTTTACTTACTGGTGTTACAACTCTATATTTGTTTTTGCATCTAGATATGAGTTATTCAATCTGCTGCAAGAAAATTTAGATTTTTTCGATTGTAAAAGCATGTTGTCTGTTTTCTTTACCAAAACATGCTTTAATGCAAGTTGTCGAAATAAATATACCCTAAATAAGATGGTTTAAATATATATTGTCTTGATATATCATATATGTGTCTTTTAGGACATTTATGACATACTTTATGATATATATATATGACCTCCAAAATTGACACCGAAATTGAGCAAATTTTCCTGATATCCGCAATCTGATATTATATTTTGCCTTCCGACATTAGGCCGACACCGGACATTTAGAACATTGCATGTATTAGTCGACTATACTCAATTATTAGTCGACTACTCTGACAAAATTCAAGAATCCAACTCTCTATTTGCAAAACCTAATCGACTATATGAATAAGTATACTAATTCTTATCATTAGTCGACTATATCAAGTATAAGTCGACTAATATTGTGCACAGCTTCTTGTGCACGTCCGTTCTTTTATCTCCGAACTTTCGTCTATCTTCACGACGTATTTCAGTCATAATCCTAACAATCTCCCCTTAACTTGAATTCATCCAAGTCCGAGAACAGCCACCATGCTTCATGTGCTCACATCAATGCATAATTGAACAAATCTTGACTTCATCTCCATCTCACTCTCTCTTCTCCATAACCCCCTCATGGGGTTCACAATTTGATTTGGTCGAACAAGTTCAAGCCTGATCTGAACTTGATCACCAAACGATCTCCTTGATCTATGGAAAATTTATGAGAATTTGCTCCACCATATGAGTAACGATCTGGACTTTCTTATTTTGCGTCGACACTGCCTAGTCCTAATTTACCTTTGGGGTAAAACTGAACATCCAAGCTCGAAACCATCGTAGTCTCCGATTATTCCACAACCTTTGATCTTAAAGCCGAGGATAACTGCAATCCACCAACTGTAACCTCCGAATTTGTAATATGTAAATATTTCCAACACGTTCGGCCTGAAACTTTACATGGGCATCTTTGAAAACTTTCATAAGATCAGCTTTAGAACTGAAATTGAGCCCTTCTCTAAGTAGAGTTTCAAGAGAGATGAGATTGTACCTTAACTTGGGAACATGAGGAACGTCTTGAAAAGTAGTGATGCATCCATCATGAGACCGAAACTTGATTGTTCTTTCACCAATCACCTTGCTCGTAGTAGAATTCCCAATGAAGACTTCTCCCCTTGAACCGAAGTTATAAAGAAAATATCTTTCTATTGGAACTGATATATGTGAACATCCAAAGTCAATTATTCATCTATCTTTTTTACTGACTGATATGTCTGTAACAGATAAAACGTCACACTTTTCTTCATCTCCTTTAGTCAATTCAGTGACACTAGTATCTGGTTGTTTCTTTTTTCGAATCCAACAATCAGCTTTAATGTGCTCCTTCTTGTGACACCAGTTGCACACCAAATTCTTGTGCTTTGGGTACCCGTTGAACTTCCATTATTGCTCTTATCAGTGAAACTTCCTTTATTACTCTTCTCCTCTGAAAAAGTGAACTTATCCGGAATCATCACGATGAGACTCACCCGTCAACTGATTGTCAATTTTGTCCTTGTTAAGCAGATACTCCTTGATCTCATTGACCATGATAGTCGATTTGCCTCCAAAGATAATAACTTCCCTAAAGCTCTTATATGAAGAAGGTAAAGAACACATAATAAAAGTGTTTGATCCTCATCTTCTATCTTAATCTTTATCTTATCTAAATCAATGATAATAGAAGAAAATTCTACAATGTGAGACTTGATAGGTGTACCTTCATGCATGCGGAGAAGAAAGAGATATTTCAGAATCAACGATTCACTAACGAGTTCTTCTGATAGTGGTCCAGAAGTTGCTCTCACAATGAGGATGCTGTTTTCTCCATAGAAAACTCATCCAACACTTCGTCTGTCAAGCAAAGCTGAATAGCCATCAAGACTTTCTCATCCAACTCCTACCAAGTTTCTTCTTTCATGTCTTGAGGCTTTTTCTTCCTCTCGAGTAGTGCTTTTTCAACCCGTTCTGGGTTAGGATGGCGTTCATCCTAATCTGTCAGCTGCTGAAATGATGACACCATCGAATTTCTGAATATTGAACTTGATCGCAGACATTTTCATGTTGTTCTTACTTTGATACCAATTGTTGTGCCCCACGACAAATCGCTGGGAAAACGCCAGCAGAAGCAACACAGGATCGACGAGCAACGAGAAGAAAAAAGAGGAAGATATTTCAAAGTATAGAAAGTTAACACACAATTTAACGTGGTTCCACCAATTAAACAGATCGTGTGTACATCCAAGAAAGAGGGGGGAGAAACTTTATTAAACTTTGGAGGAGTACAATTAGAAACACTTACACCTCTCGTTAAGAAGATTATAAACCTTTGATGGCCGTCAAGAATAGCGAAACCCTATGGCTAAAGTTTCTCACACGAATCTCTCTTTTTGAAGAATACACCCTTTAGTAATTGTTAATTCACTGAATACATTGAAGGCCAACCCCAAGGGTTTATTTATAGACCATAAAACTCTCTCAGTCCTATACAAACTTCATCAATACGAACAATCACCGCCTCAGAGAAAAGAAAACTCGAATCCAATCCATAAAAAGAAACAACCAGACCCAACACTGGTCGACTAGGCCTTAGTATAAGTCAACTAATAATATGTATTAGCCGACTATACCCAATTATTAGTCAACTACTCTGACAAAATCTGAGAGCCCAACTCTCTGTTTGCAAGACCTATCGATTATACCAATGTATAAGTCGACTAATTCTTATCATCAGTCGACTATACCAAGTATAAGTCGACTAATACTGTGCACAACTTCTTGTGCACGTCCGTTCTTTGATTTCGAAGTTTCATCTACCTTCACGACATATTCCAGTCATAATTCTAACATTGGTCTATCCAGAAAAAAAGGAAAATAAAAGAAGAAAAAAAGAGGGCAATGAACACTATCTCCTTTAGGACGAGCCAGGGTGGATTTTCTTGGTAAGTATTTTGTGAATTCAGTTAAAAGGGAAATAAAACGTGGGAATAGTCACACATCAAGTAGGGAGATGACAAGATAGATATGGTTAAATAAAAGTGAAGCTCAAGACTCCATCAGAGGTTTCCCCTCTGGTTCAAATGGGGCAAGCCGATATGTGATTTTTTATGTTTAGATCTTTTGTTTTGAGCCTTCAGCTGAATTCCTAACATCTACGGCTATAGGAATGTGGGATTGAGGTTGATGTTTGACTTTTCAAGTTAGATTAAAAGAAAGAAAACAAGTTGACTATGAAACAACTAAATACTAGAGACTTTCAGAAGAAATTTACACCAAAATATAGAAGTGTATTCATTTTTATTAAAGATGATCATAGTTGGCAAACATTACTAGAATGGCTGCACATGCGTTTAGAAGCCAGATTTTTTTTTATGACAGTTGAATATGGAATAGCTAAAAGAAATTTGTTTACACACAAATAAATGAAATCCAATCTGACCATTAGACAGACGAGGAATTTCACTCTCAAGAAAAAGAAATATGACCTATTAGCTTAATGACTGGTGTATCTACAAGTACAGTAGACTTCTCACTTATGGGATGAAAATTCTCACCAGATAGAAGAAAATAAGTACCTCAGTTCCAGCAATACCCATTGCAAGACCAATATCTGCCTCATGCAGTGCAGGAGCATCATTTGTACCATCACCAGTCACGGCAACAACTTCATCAAATGTGGTTCGCAGGTGTTTTACCAAAGTATGCTTATCCAACGGAGAGGATCTTGCCATTACCTGGTTAAATTACAAAATAACCAAGACAATCAGGACGGTGTTACCATTTAAAGCTCCACGTTTAACTATCATCAGCTTGCAAAATTAGAACCTGTATCTTTGGAATTAGTTCGTGCAACTCTTCTAAACTCTTCTCCTGAAATCTGGACCTTCAATAGCTACTCCATCATCAGTAAGTATACCACATTCCCTAGCAATAGCCTTAGCAGTGTTTATGTTATCTCCTGTAACCATTCTCACTACAACCCCTCCAGACCTGCACACTGCAACTGACTCCTTGACACCAGGTCGGACTGGATCTTTGATACCCACAATTCCAATACAAGTATAGCCCACAGAAGGAATTTGTTCCTTAGGTGAGAAATTATTCTCGATTTCCATATAAGCAAGGCATAGCGTACGAAGAGCTTCTTTAGCAAAACTTTCAATTGTATGATTGAGATGGGTGACTGCTCCTCTGTTAAGAGGAACAACTTTACCTTCAGAATCTAGAACCTTATCACAAGCGGCCAAAATTATTTCCGAAGCACCTTTACAATGAGCACGGTATTGTCCGTCAGGAAGTTGGAGCACCACTCCCATTCTCTTCTTCGTAGAATTGAATGGTTCCACTTTGACAAGTTTAGCTGCCTGACGCTCTGTCTGAAAATTACCACCGAGTGACAAGCCAAACTCCAAGATAGCAGCCTCAGTTGGTGTTCCTAGAATTTCAGTTTTCCCTCCTTGGTTTGTAACAACTTCTCCTCCAGTGTTATTAAATATGGATTGCAGAAGAATTTTAACGGCAATGTCTGGAATCTGAGAGCAGATACTACTAGCTTCCTTAGGATTGCTCAACTCCTTGACTTTCCCACAAATACAAGCCTTTACAATGGTCATGTGGTTTGTCGTCAGTGTTCCAGTCTTATCGCTACAAATGGTAGTAGTCGATCCCATTGTTTCACATGCTGCGAGATGGCGAACCAACGCTTTATCATTCATCATTTTTTTCATGGCAAAAGCCAGACTCAAAGTCACAGCTAATGGCAGCCCTTCTGGGACTGCAACCACAACAATTGTGACAGCAATAGCAAAATACTCTAATAACTCCAATGCATCGTCCCCTGACAAACTCAAGAAACCTTGTAGATATTTACGTCTAATAAGAGACTGTGTTAGCACTGCAAATGTCATGACTGCAAAGAAAACACCAATCTTCCCGATAATAGTTGCAACACCATTCAGTTTCACCTGCAAAGGAGTCTCATCGTCTCCTCCTTCACTAAGTGTGGCCATCAACTTGCCCCATTGGGTTCTCATGCCAACAGTCGTAACCAACATTTTGCACGAGCCGTCTTGGACCTTGGTTCCAGATAAAAGAAAAGGGCATTTAGAATTGACCACGACTGGCTCGCTTTCACCTGTTAGACTGGATTCATTGATCAGCAAAGAAAATCCAGATATGAAAAGCCCATCAGTGGGAACTTGATCTCCAATTGCTAGATGAACAATATCACCAGGAAGAAGGTCATATAATGACATCTTCTGCCTAAATCCATTTCGTGTAACTTGTATAGATATTTTCTTTTTCTCCTTGTCCAAATCTTTGAACTGTAAAGATTGGCTGTAATCACTGCTTGCAGTGACAAAAACAACTAAAAGGATACTAGCCACTATCCCAAGGCCATCATGGGAACCTTTAGGCCATCCTTCGGTGGTGATGCCAACTACTAGAGATACAAAGGCGCATGCACCAAGAATCATAAGGGTCATGTCTTGAAGTGCTTCCCATACAAATACCCAAAAACTGCGGACTTCACTTTCAGTAAATTTATTAACTCCATATATTTCTTGCCTGCGCCTCAAACCATCCTCTGAGACATTGATTCCATTTTCTGTCGACGTGGAGAGCTTGTCCGCTATACCTTCTACCCCACCATGCACTTTCAATTTCTTCAAGTCATGGCCTTCAACAATGGATTCCAATTCATCAGCACAAATTTGAAAGCCTGCTGCCTTGGCTTCTTCAGGTACAATGTATTCGCTCTGTGATGCCATACCTAAACACAATAGGGAAGGTCAGCACTAAGAAGAGCACATAAAAGTGGCAAGAAAGTCATAGCCTGTTTCGTAATTATCAGAAGATTACCATGTATAAATTGAAGTGCAGCTTTTGAAACTAATACAGCAACACTAAACTTCTCCTGCAAATCATGGTATAAATGTCAGTCTTTGATGAAGGAAAGTGGAATATTGGTCATATACTATCATAAGCGCTTCTGTCTTGTTGGATAACAGAAGCATCAAAAATTCAATTAAACCTGTCATAAATTTGTTGGTGAATAATGCAAACAACAAGGTGTAACAAATGAAATGTTTAAATAACCATGCAATTCATATTTTCATTTAAATGGATATCATTCTTCTATATTTTTCGTCCATTCACCTGGTTTATATCTTCATTAAACAAGAAATATTCTTGTGTGTATGGAATCATGGTCAAACCAAAACCAGAGAACCACAGATTCTATACCTTGAGCAATACTAGACAGCATAAGAGTAGAGACAGCATAAAGATTTTAACTGTCTGAGAGCATTACTATGGGTGATTGAAACTAGCTCATAATAGCCAAAAGATCAAACAGGAATGAATTACCATTTTCAAATAGTAAGAAAGGAAAGCTCAAAGAAAAATCATACAAGCTTTATATCTAAGATTAAGAATTAGCAAGAAACGCTTTATTTGACTCTTTTTCCTCTCATGAAGGACATGATATAAAGAAAGAGAGAGTTAACAAAATTATATAACTTTTACTAGAACTAGTAAGTCAGATGGCCCCATCCATGCCATATGTGTCAGAAAATATAAGTGGAAAATTACAATCACAAAATATCCTTGCATAATATAACAAATAATACTTAATACGCTGCCACAAAGCATCAAAAGAGATTTCATCAAGATCAAAGAACTGTTGAATTAAAGAGATGTCCTATGCATCTGGAAATTGCTCCCGGCACAATAGTGAAATTTGGAAAAAGTTTTGATGTACGAGCAAAAGAGAGAGCAAACTTATGCAGCCGCCATGTCATAATAACCTTCTCAGTTTCATATACAATATAAAGTAAAAACCGCCAACCCCAACCTCCGAACCCCCCCCCCCCCCCCCCCACCAACCAAAAAAAAAAAAAAAACCCCAATTAAAAGAACCCTATAACGTTTTATTTTGAGCACTTTCCCCACCTCCATCAAATAGCTAACTTCTGTTAAAATTTAATTGTTTGGTGACGAAAATGCCCTTCTTCATAAGATAAGAGAAGTTTAGATCTGTCCTCTTTCTCCCCTAAACCGATAACCCCTTTCAACCTTATTCATAGTGGAACCCTAAATCACCCTCTCCTTCATCTCTCTTGAAACCTAACCAAAATTCTTCCTCTACTTCACTTGAGACTCACTCTTCTTCCTCTAAACATATTTCCTCTCATATTAATGCCTCCATTTTTCCTATCAATCTTAGAGAAAAGAGATCTTAAGTCCATTCATTTTCTATTCTGATTTTTTACAACTCAACCATCCTTCTCAAGCTAAAGGATATGTGAAGTAGGAAAACTCAATTTGTTTGTGATTTTTTTGGGATTTTCTTTATTTTTATTGAAATTAAAAACAAAACTTTATTAGTTTGGCAACTTGAGGCTTTAAATGTGTGCTATTATGAGTGTTCTAAATCTTAATTATTTAGTGATAAGAGCTAGGTAACATGGTTCTTTACTCAAGATTTTATTTTATTTTATTTTGAATTTTAGTTTTTAAATGAGATCTAGATATACAAGAAAAGCTTAATTATAGAAGTTGAGACTTAATGTTTTGCGTTTTTTTTATTAGCACATATAAGAGAAAAAATATCTCCTTTTGGTCTAAAAATGCTTCTTATTGTTAATTTCACAAATTTTGGTTTGTTAAGGTTAAATTTCATTTTAACATTTAAATTGATCGTATTGATATATACTAGTTAGTTTTGTGTTATGAAAATTGCACCTCTATTGAATTCTAAAATACATTCTCTTTTAGCTATCTTGCAGTTAACACCATAGGCCTTCAGGAACTTATGCAAGAGAGCTCATGTTAGAAATTTGGAAAGTAATATCTTCTATCAATATGCATGAATAGAATGTGTCTCTCAATGTGGGAGGCCACAAATGCAATGTTTTAAGTTGTTATTCATTTATTTGTAAAAGATCAAATTATGTACTAAAGTAATTTCCACTCACTAAATCTAGATTTATATTTTTGTATCATAATACTCTTCATAAGTGCAGTGTTAGGATTATAACTGGAATACGTCGTGAAGATAAATGAAACTTCAGAGATAAAAATCAGACATGCACGAGGAGTTGTGCATGGGATAGTCGACTTATACTTTGTATAGTCGATTTATGATCACGTTAGTCGACTTATGCATGCAGTATAGTCGACTGGTATTGCAACAGAGAGTGAGGATCTCAAGTTAGTCGATTAATACATCAGTAAAGTCGATTAATGTGCAAATTAGTCGACTAATGGCGGTTTTGATAGTTTTCTTTTCAGGTTCTATTTCCAATTCGAGTTGGATTCGAGTTTTCTTTTCCTCTGAGGCAGTGTTGATCGTATTGGTAGAGTTTGTGTAAGACTAGGAGGGTCCTATAGTTTTAAATAACCCCTTAAGAGTGGCCTTCAATGTATAAGAGAAAAATAAGAAAAAGTGAGAGATTCGTGAGAGAAATTTTAACCATAAGTGTTCGTTATTCTAGGCCATCAAAGGGCTTGTAATTTTCTTAGTGAGAGGTGTAAATATTTCTTATCGTACTCCCTCAAAGTTTAATAAAATTTCTCCCCTTCTCCCGTGGACGTACATACGGTCTGTTTGATCGGTGAAATCACATGTTAAATTGTGTGTTGACTTTTCTACTTCGAAATATTTTTTTTCACGTTACACAACGATCTGACTTTTCTTTTTCTACTGCGCCGATCTGAACAATTGGTATCAGAAAAAGTCAATGTTAAGATGTTTGCAATCAAATTTGATATTCAAAAGTTTAATGGTGTCAACAATTTCAGCAGGCGGCGGATTAGGATGAACGCCATCTTGACCCAAAGCAAGTTGAAAAAAACACTACTCGGGAAGAAGAAAAAACCTGAAAACATGAAGGAAGAAACTTGACAGGGGTTGGATGAGAAAGTCCTGATGGCTATTAAGTTTTGCTTGGCGGACGAAGTGTTGGATGAGTTTTCTTCGGAGAAAATAACATCCTCGCTATGAAAGCGACTTCAGGATCATTACTGAAGAAGTCATTGGTGAATCGATTGATTCTGAAGCAGCCTCTCTTTCTTCTCCGTATGCACGAAGGTACACCTATCAAGTCTCACATTGCAGAATTTTTCTGTATTATCAATAATTTAGATAAGTGTAGTGGTCAATTCCTGACCCCAAGGAGATCACGACATATGTCGTGCCACATAGGGGAATCACTTCTTTATCCGTGGGCCCAAGAAGAAAGCCTCGGACCTCGCCCCGAGCCCTCATTGACCCAGAAGCCTCGGGCCTCGCCCCGAGCCGTCATCGAGTCAGAAGCCTCAGCCTTACCCCCGAGCCCTCATCGAGTCAGAAGCCTGCACCGAGCCCTCATCAAGTCAGAAGGCTCGCCCCGAGACCTTATCTGGTCAAATATTACCTACCATGGTCTATCACTCAACTAGAGCTGCACTACTCTCTGGAACTTCAACTACTGGTCCAAGGAACCTTCCCGGGGCCATTCGAGTTTTCGACATGAAAAACCCTCTGGAGCTCGCTACTCCCGTGCTACTTACAACTGGATAGCACAATCTCCGTCCCCACATTTTAAATGTTGTACCGCTCTTATATCAATCGAACTGTTATGATTAGTGGCGGATATCTCTGCATGACGATCCTGCAATCAAGTAACATGATTGGTGCGCTTACAAAGAGATCATAACGCGCAAATCATGCAGTTAAGGAGCTCCGAAATATCTGCACCCACGAAGATAGCTCAGACGGATATAAATAGTCCACCCTCTCGTAAGAAAGGTTGAACAAAAAAAACACCTATCGCACCTGTAATCACACAAATCATTTTGACTTCAGCTTGTAATTCTTTCGGATTAAAGTAGAACATCTCTTTTTGTGATTTTTTCCTTTCAGGTTTTCACGTTAAATCTCTTGTGTTTGTTGTGATGTATTGATTTGTGCAAGCCTTGCAATTTGGTGCACGTGAGAAGTCCTTGAAGAATTTCCCACCACATTTGGTGCTCACATTGAGATCTTTCTGAGTCCTCACTCGAGATTTCCTCCCTTTTTTCAACTTTTTTCTCAAAAAAATCCTCATCAGATGGAGATGGCCCTACCTAGAAGAAGTTCCTTTCAAGTCGTTACCACCGCCTCCTCTAAGGGCAAATTGATTACCGCTGGAGGCACGGCGGTGTCAAACCTTCCTCCCCACCCCAACACCCTCATCGAAGTCGGGGAAGCACATTCATCCTCAACTAATTCACCGGTGGCGGGAGTCAGCGAGCTCGGGCTCATCTTCCCTCTGAGGGTCAACTTTTCCAAATGCTCGCCAGTCTCTAGAAGCACTTTGACGAGCAGCAGGCAGAGGCGGCTCGCATGCATGAGCGGGCAACCCATGAGCGCGAGGAGGCCGCATTAGAGAAATGTGTTAAACTGCATCCAGATTCAACTTCTCGCCCAACTCGATGTCCTGTGAAGGTCCCAGTCCTCCCGTGACTACAGGACTGGAGGGTCTCGAGATGACCAGTCATCACCTCACCCTAGCAACTCTACCATGCCGAAACCAGTTGGAAGCGCGACCGATCCTACGTCCCTAGCGACGGTGAACGTTTCGAATCTTCTGAATCATACAAAAGTTCAAAGATTCCTCGCATCGAAGACATCGCCAAGTTGGCTCAGAAGCGCATCGAAGGATCGAACCGGCATCCCCGTCACGAGATGGATTCGTACAGCTTGAAGATCTTGGCTCCCCACTTTCGGAACAGATCATGGCCCACTGTTTCCCAAGGAAGTTCGTGTTGCCGAGCTTCGACCTCTACTTCGGAGCGACGACCCCGTCTAGCATCTTTGACACTACCAAGATAAAATGGTGGTCTACTCACACGAAGATCCCCTCACGAGCAGGGTGGTTCCTCCAACCTCAAGGGGGTCACCTCCTACTGGTACTATTATCTTCCGATTGATTCACTTCGAGAATTCGAGGAGGTGAGATAAGTCTTCTACAGCCAATTCGCCTCCCTGCACGAGTTCAAAGAACAATAATCACCTCCTCACAGTCAAGATGAAGCATGGGGAGAGTCTGAAGCACTACCTCAGTTATTTTTAAAGCCAAATGGCTCAGGTTTATAACTACAATGAAGACGTTGCAGTGACAACATTCATCAATAGGTTGCAGGTCATCCACTCCTTTTACAAGCACTTGGTGAAGCACGAAGTCACCAAAATGAGAGACATTCTCTTCCGGGTCCAGAAGAATATTCAGATTGAAGACGTGACCCCGAGGGAGACAACCGCTTCCCTAAGAAGGGCGGTAAGAAGGAAAAGCCGAAGCCGCCATTTTTCGCTCCCAAGAAGAACCAGAATCGAGCTTCCGGCAACATCAACAAGAAGCCCCTCGGAACCAGACGAAGGCCAATGGAGAAGAAGAGTTCACATCCTTCAAAATCTCCGTCGACCATATCTTCGCAGCCATCAAAGATCAAGAATGGCTGAGACGCCCGAGGCCACTCCCACCTAACCCGAAGGGAAGAGCCAATGAGTACTGCGCCTTTCATGATGGGATGGACCACCGAACCGTCGGTTGTCGTTACCTCCAGGAGTAGCTCCAAGATCTAGTGAATCAGGGATACCTCAAGGAATTCATCCTTCACCGCGGGCAGCCCTCGGAGGTCAGGTTGCACAGAGAAACCTCCGAGACTACAGGACCGGAAGGACACAACAAAGCCCTCATCCACTATCGGGAGGTGAACGCCATCTTTGATGCCTCCCTGATAGAGAATACCACCGCGAAAGAGAGGGTCATTTATCTCAACATGGCTCGTCGCATGGTCCTGAAGGGTCCACCCTCGACCCCGAGTATGCCCATCACTTTCTTCGACGAGGACACGCACGTCGTCCTCTTCCCGCACAATGACGCTCTGATCATTACCTTGCACATCGGGAATTGTCGGGTGTCAAAGATCCTCATTGATGCCGATAGCAACATCAACATCTTGTATGGGGGCGCCCTGGACAGGATGGAGGACACCTTGGAGTTGGCCCGGGCCATGATCAATCCACAAACATGTTCCTACCTATATGGGTTTGATGGCAACAAGACACAGTCGCCTGGCACAATCTCACTACCAGTGCGGGCGGACTCGTACAATGTTGTCACGGAGTTCTACGTTATTGACGTCGAGTTCTCGCACAATGCCATTCTCGAGAGGTCTTGGATCCACATGATGAAGGTCATCCCATCGAGTTACCATCAACTCCTGCAGTACCCTACTCCGACAAGAACCGAAGAGATAAGGAGAGAACAGGCGATGTCCCGCACCATCAGCGCCATCGCCAGAGAGAAGTCGGGCTGGGTGTCGAAGGTTGCCAAAACAGCCTCCGACAGTGATTCTCCTGTAGAAAAGAAACAGAAGTGGATTGTTACCCAATAGCAATCACAGAGTGGTAGAAGCCAAAACTCTATCTCTGCCGACGAGTCGGAGGATCCATACAAGTCAGCGGAGAAAGCCGAGCAATTTCACGTGGATCCCCTGCATCCGGAACGAGCTCTCCGGATTGGGATGAGACTCCCTCCCGACGAGAATGCCCTACTCAAGCAATTCCTTTCCGACAACTTGGATGTTTTCGTGTGGGCTCTCACTGACATGGCAGGCATCGAACTTGATATCATTTGTGACTGACTAGCCATCAACCTCGAAGTCAGGCTGATGAAGCAGAAGTCGCAGAAGATGAATGAGGAGAGGAGCTAAGCTCCAAGCGATGAGGTCGACCGGCTGCTCCGAGTTGGCTTCATCCGAGAGACATTTTACCCGGACTAACTCACCAATCCAGTCCTAGTAAAGAAAAAGAATAGCAAGTGGAGAGTATGCATTGACTTCACCAACCTCAACGATGCCTTAAAGACAGCTACCCACTTCTGAAGATAGACCAACTCGTCGAGGCAACGGCGGGGCATGAGCTACTCAGCTTCATGAATGCCTATTCAGGTTACAATCAGATCAAGATATACCCGCCTGACGAGGATAAAACTTCATCCGCCACTGGTCGAGGGATCTTCTGCTACAAGGTCATGCCCTTCGGATTGACGGAGCCACTTTCTAACAAATGGTCAACCGGGTGTTCAAGGACCAAATTAGGCATACCATGGAAGTATACGTTGAGGCATGCTTGTGAAGAGCGTCTGACGTTCGCACCATCTCCTTCATCTGGGTGAAGCATTCAATCTCCTCCGGAAGTACCAGGTGGAGCTGAACCCGAAGACGTGCACCTTCGGAGTAGCCTCCGAAAAATTTCTGAGGTATCTGGTTACTCAGCAGGGTATAGAGGCCAACCCAAATCAGATATCTGCAATCTTGAACATGAAGTCGTCGACATGCGTCAAGGAGGCACAAATATTGATTGGACGCCTCGCAACTCGGAACAAGTTCCTTAGCTGATCCACGAATAAATGCAAATCATTCTTTCAAGACTTGAAGAAAAACAGAGCAGACATCCGCTTGGGATGAAGAATGCGAGGTCGTGTTCCAAGGATTAAAAAGATACTTGACCTTCCCGCTACTTCTGTCTAAACCAGTCACCGGAGAAACACTGTTCTTCTAGCTTGCCGCCTCGAAATCCGCTGTAAGTGGAGCCCTGATTCGCGAAAACTAAGGTATCCAAAAATCAGTGTTCTACGTCAGTAGGTCGCTAAACAGAGCCTAGACAAGGTATCAAAGAATTGAAAAACTGGCTCTAGCTCTCTTCGTCACTTCGAGAAAGTTGTGACACTACTTCCAATTCTTTCCGATTACCATGCAGACCGAGCACCCTCTGCGGAATATCATTGAAAACCCGGAAGCCACTGGGCCGATAACGAAATGGCAGCGAAAATGTATCCGTACGGCATCAAATGCGAGCCTTGGACAGCCATAAAGGGTAGGTCCTGGCAGACTTCATCGCTGAATTCACCCCAGGAACTCCTATACAAAGCGACTCGGGAGGGGTAGATTCTCAATGTCGACAAGGCCTCAAACAGTAAAGGGACGGTGTCAGACTCGTCCCACCACCACCTGAAGGCTCCATCATCGAGTAGTCCTTCACACTCGACTTCCCTGCTACCAACAACGAGGCCGAGTATGAAGCTGTCATCGATGGGCTAAGAATGGCAGCGATTCTTGGGATCACTGGGCTTGAAATCCGCTGCGACTCGACACTAGTGGTCTGCCAAGTCAATGGGGAGTATGCGCCAAAGACGAGCGGATGGAGATGTACTTGAAACTCATCCTCAGTTTAAAGGCCAAGTTTTCCCGCTGCGACTTCAAGCGAGTTCTGAGATCTAAGACCAAGCATGTCGACTCCTTGGCCAACCTAGCATCAGCAACCGAGTACTAGTTTTAACGAGAGATTCGGGTCGAACATATCCCGACTCCGAGCATCCAGCGATCCAGCAGGGAAATCCTCCGTCTAGACACCTCACCGAGGTGGAGGGATCATTATCACCTCTCTGAAGAATGGGACCCTGCCCAGCGAAAAAGCAGCACATAAGCTCCAGCATATGGCCACTAGGTACATACTCATCGGGGAGGTCCTGTACAAAAAATCATACTCCAAGTTACACTTTGATCCATACTTGAGGTGCCTTGGACCCGAGGAGGCCCGGAGCGTAATGCAGGAGATTTATGACGGCGACTGTGGGAACCATGCCGGAGGACAATCTCTCACCCACAAAGCCATCAACTAGGGTACCACTGGCCCAAAATGTTCAACAATGCCAAGGAATACGCAAGGAGTGACCACAATGTCAAAGGTTCGCTCTCTTCTCTAACAGGCCGAGCGAAGATCTTCACACTCTGCAGAGCCCTGACCTTTCATGCAGTGGGAGCTCGATGTGCTGGGCCCACTCCCTGAGCTCTGTCCCAGTTCAGGTTCCTCCCGGTAGCAACCAACTACTTCACTATGTGGATAGAGGCAATGTCACTCTCCGAGGTCACGGGATAACATATAGTGAAGTTCTTCTGGCAGAACATCGTTTGTCGCTTCAAGCTTCCCATGCCATCGTCTCCGACAATGGAACCAACTTTGCGAGCAAATATATGGCGAACTTCTGCACTGGGTACAAGATCATCCACTGATTCTCCATCCCCTACTACCCACAAGGCAATGGCCAGGCCGAGATCAGCAATTACACAGTTCTCGATAGCCTGTGCAAGAGTCTGGCAAAGTAAAAGGCAAGTGGGTGGAGAAATTACTTGGGGTGCTCTGGGCATACTACACTACGAAGCGTATCTCGACAGGCGAAACTCCGTTCTCCCTAGCATATGGGACGGAGTCCATCATTCCCGTCGATGTGTGCATGCCAACGCTCCGAACGAAAGGAGTCGAGTGGGGTCAGAATGCTACTCAGCTACGCTTTGCTCAAGATCAGTCGGAGGAAAGACGACAACAAGCGCAGATTAGCATCGCCACTACCAACAGCAGATTCGAGCCTCACACCACAAGAAGGGGAAGACTCGTGAGTTTCAAGTCGGCGACCTAGTCCTGAAGCGCATCATCCAAAGTACTCAGGAAAAGAACACCGGAAAGCTCGATCCAAATTGGGAAGGCCCATATACGGTGGTCTCAAGAGGGGGCAAAGGATCATACATGCTGGCTGATCAAGACAAGAGGACGCTCGACAAGCTATGGAATTCTTTTCATTTGAAACGGTACTATGTATCAAACTTAAACATATTTCAATGAAAATAATTACTGTGATTTACTCCTCAATAAGGACTTCAACTACATATGACTACTTCCCCCGACTGCTCCTCCAATAGCTCATCTTGTGTCTTTGCCACGACATCCCCTTCAATTGCACGTCTCGGGTCTATCCTCAAGGCCAGGACCTACAATGGACGTGGAAGCACCCCTGAGAGTCCAGCTCATATCTTACGTCGGGCCTCCTCTGACAATTCAGTTTATACAGAGGCTCTTCTGAAAGATAGAAGCATTCCTGGTGGCTAATTCCCAACTACCCACATTGGGCTCTCAACAAAAGGGCACCACGTAAATAGTGGAAAGCATCACCCCCGGGGGGAATTCCAGCAAATGCCAACTCTCTCTCCAGTGAGTCGAACACGGTCATACACTCGTGCAACATGAATCCCAATGACTCCCGGAGTCACCACCTCCCCGAAGACTTCAACGTCAAAAGATATCTTCCGGGATCATCGCCAGTCAGAGGACTTCGGTCTCAGAGATTGGGCTACGGGATGTCGACTACCTAGGTTAGACACTCGGTTAGCAACTCTCAAACTCGCAAGTCAGATGTTTGGCTCTGATAACAGTCTTGATGATTCACTTAGCCGAGTCCTAGCACGGCACTCAGACAATATCAACAAGATGCAACCAATAACCTAGCAGTTCACAAAGTAGCATCTTATTAATTGATGAGTACAAAAGACTCGGATACAGCATGCACCAAAAAGACATACATTTAGAGGAGTCGGGCCACTTCAATGACGTCACCTTGAACTCCCCGCATCGCTTTGAGTGTACCTCCGCCCCGACCCGTAACGTCAATCTTGAGTTTCTTGCCAATATTTTCAATTGTTGATCACTCAGATTCACCACCTCTTCCCTCAGCTCATCGATCACATGCTCGCGTTATCGGGCGCTCACCTCTAGCTCTCGAACCTTGCCAAGGAGCTCCAACTTCTCCTTGCGCTCTTCATCAAGCTGTGGTTGGAGCAAGTCAATATCAGTCGCCCTTTCGTTGAGGGCTTCACACAAGAGGGAGATGTCTTCTCCCGCCTTATTCAACTCCTCCAACCTAGCCAGAAGATCTATAGCCAACTCTAACTTCTCCTTCCGCAGGCACTTCACGGCCTCAGACAACTCCTTCATCGGCTGGTTCAACTCTACCGACCTCTTAATCCGTACGGAAAGTTGGTGACCGAGGTCATCAACCAGGCATTGATGGCTCGTCAACTCCCAATCCAACTGGAAAATCAAGAGGTCATGCAAACAAAGCTTCATACGCAAGGACAAACCCCAGCATCGAGTGGAGGCCGCTCCTCGCCCCCTTGCGTGCCTCAGAAAGGACCCGAGATCCTTCCAGAGACCCAAGTCGAACACTCCTTCGTGTTCCTCTCGAGGTCGTCCAGGAAATCATCAGAGTCGGGGTTGTCTGGGCCGACCACAGGCTCATCGATGAATCTAACACCTCCGGACCAGCTGCCTGTATACTCACAAAGCTTGAGGACCTGAGCTCAGAGACGTAGGTTCACCGGCAGCCTGAGTGGATCCAACTGATGCTAAAGGGGCCACCGGAACCAAGGGACACCCCAGAGAGGAAGAAGTCACGCCCTCAATATCCACACTTGGCTACAATCAAACAACCAAGCGTCAACACAGAAAATGAGTGGAAACTTAAAAGAGACACAAGGATACTCAGCAAAATTTTCATTAACAAAGAGGAGTTACATAACACGGCAGATAAGACCAGAGTCACTCAAGCACTCACGCCGTCTTAACGCGCCTCAGCGACTCTAGAGTTCAGATCTGCCATGTCATCTCGGAGAGGAACCATGGGGATTTTCTCAAAAGGGGAGATCTCCGCACCGAGGGGATACCTAGGCTCTTTGTCTTGTCTCCCGTCATTGTACCCAGCTCAGTACTTAAGAGTTTAAAGGCCCTCACCTGCTTCTGCAGCCTCTCGGCATCCTCATCAGCCTGTCATTCAGCCTCCTTCTTGGAGACTGCCCGATGCAGTTCAAATTCGAGGTCAACCTTCTCGTCCTGGAAAGCAGACTTCACCTGCTCTAGCTCCGCCTTGCACTTCTCAGCCAGCTGGGTGTCTGCTTCCGACTCCTTGGAGGCTGCTAGAAGCTCAGAGTCCTTTTTCTCTAACTCCAACTCCTTCCTCTTCAGCTCCTCCCGGAGCTGGTCCAGCTTCCCTTCATGTCCTTGTCGGGCCGCCGACTCACAATCCAGGCTAACGCTACCCTCGGTGGACAAGGCATCAACGTTCACCAGTAGCTCCGAGACAACCTTCTCGCTTTCTACCCAAGCAGCCACTGGGCCCTCAGGAGCTCGATAGCAAACACAGTGTTCTATGAGTAAACAAATTGAGACTAAGTCAAACTCGTACAAGGAATACACGATTATCTGGTTTAGGCGGAGCTTACCTGGAGGAAGTCATCCTCCCACGCCCTCGATCGTTCCTCCAGCGGAAGCCCTTTGAACGCCTTCAACCCTCAGAGGAAGTCTCTGTCCCAGAAGCATCTCGTTGCCGCCCCACCGCAGGAGTAAGGTGGACTTATAAAGGCATATTTGTACACATTTTATACCTAAGTTGCATATTTGTTAGTACATTATTTTTGTTTAATTATAGTTAATAGGTGTATTTTTCTTGCTTAGAGAATTGAGGAGCTAATAGAAGTCATTTGTTGTTGAGCAAGTAAGAAGTTTGGGTGCAACAAGAGATCAAAAATGAAATGAATCAAGTGTTGAACCAAGTTGAATGGACTAAAAACTTTAAGTGTAAACAAAAGCTCCAAGGATTTTCTCCATCCAAATTATATATTGGATTCAAAAGAATGATTGAAGCTCTAAGGATTTTCTCCATCCAAATCACATGTTGAAATCAAAGGAGTGATTGAAGGAAACATGTTGGAGCAATTTAAGGAAACATATTGTAAACATGTTGGACGACAACAACAACAATTAAGCCATTTGTCCCAAGTATTTGGGGTAGGCTACATGAACCAAAAGAGAATTACGCCGGATCGGACACATGGATCAGCTTTCTTCACTCATTCTTATCGAACAATATGCCTTCACTAAGACCTTAAGCCTCTATAAATATGTTGAAATGATTGAAAAAAATGTTCTATTCTCCTTATAAAAGGACTAAGAGATGGAGGTTATAGGAGAAGGATTTTGTAAGAGTTTTATTTCTTTCTTTTATAAAAGAGTTTTAGAGTAAGTTTTTTTAGAGTTCTAATAAGAAAATTATTTAATCAATTATTTTCTTTCATTGCCATGCTCCTTCTCTTGCTTTTTCTTATTTTTATTCTCAATTAATTAGACCCTCTGTCATGAGTGGCTGAGAACCTTCCCTTGGGGAGAGGGTTCCGCTCCGTGAATGCGTAGAGTTGCTCGTTTATGTTTTGATCTCTTTTATTATATTATTAATGCCTAATTTTTAGTTTAATTTAAGCTTTATCCGTTTTGATGAATTGTGTTTTACTTCAGCGTGGATCATTTCATACTTCATCTAAAGTTCAAATTAATTAAAAATATATTTAATAAAACTCTTAATTCTATTAGATCAAGTCAATTTTAGAAAGATTCCTTCACAATAAGGATGACAGGGTTATTTGTGACTTAATCTGAGATAGAAATAAAAGAGTTCATTGGGTTTATTAAATCATTCAGTTTTTAGAATAAAAATAATTTCTAAAAATTGAAGTAAATGCAAAAGAGTAATGAAAGCATAATAATAGAATCTCTATGTACATGGTAGTGGTTCTCAATCCCCAAGTTCGCTCATATTGATAAAGTTCAACGTTTTAATTTCTTTTACTTAAATTCAAAATTCAAATTATTTATTTTAAAACTAGATTAAAAATTAATTAAGATTTTAAAATTGTGTTTTCGACAAGTCCCTGTGTATATTCGATCCTTTTCTTACCACTTTACTAATTTTCATGTATTTCAAAATAAGAATATGAAACTTTGTTATTTGTTTGGGTTCAAACAACGACGATAAATTCTCTAAGATCCAAGCCGCAATAAATTTCTGGTATCGTTGCCGAGGACTTTGTGTGAGAAACTTTTTTGAAATCTATATTTAAGTTTTTCCTCTTGTTCTTCAAAAAAAATTAAAAAAAAAACTGATTTTTCCCTTTTCCTTTTCTGTTCTGGCATCGCTAAGCAAATATTCTTGAGTTGTCTTGTATAAATCAGAAAGGAATTGTTAAAGGGAGAAAAGAACATTTTTTTAATTTCATTTCATCATTTTTTTACTTTTTATTATAAAAAATTTTACTAACTTCATTTTTTTTCCAAGAGAGAAGTAAAGAAGGCTAACAAGGTAATTGCAAAAGTGGACGAAGGCGAATCAAGTTTTTCTTTGAAATCAATCATATTTTGTTCAATTTTCTCGATGTCTCAACTTGAAACTTTTTAGGGCAGAAAATTAAAAAAAATCAAAACTTAGAGATCGGCCATGCTTAAATCCACTGCACTACAGCACTATAATTAATTGTGTTTTTAATCAATTTTTGTGGCTGAATCAAAAGTACATTCAGAATTTTCACACTTTCCTACAACATAACCATTAAATCTTTTTAGAATTGTGTGACATTTTTGGGAGATCATGTTTTTGTTTTGTTTTGTGCATTAGAGCAACTTTGCATAATATATTTAAGTGCTGTCTCTCCTCACATAAGGTTAGGATTTCATTACCCGCTCCTTGGCTCAAAAATCACAATCTTATATAGGTCTTTTTCCTAAGCCTGAAATCTTTAAAACTTGATTAGAACTTGACCGCTAGAATTTTTGAGCTCATTTAAGTGGATTTATTGTGGGAGCACTCCGCTGAACACCTTCAAGTTAGAAACTTTTTGTCTAGAAGGGGTGACTTGGCCATTGCGGCGGACTCCCGGCCTGAAGTAAGAACTAAATCGCTTGTTTAATGGGTTTAACGGTAAGCATACAATCCATCCAACCCAGTTAGGAGTTGTCTAATTAGGAGAGAACTTGTTTTCTAGAAGATTAGAAGTGAAACTTGACTACCTTTAAACTAAACTCAAGATAAAGAAATTAATTTATCTGGTTGAGTCAATTGTGTGCATTATTTTTGGACTAGAATATGCTCGAAACCTTAAAGTTCTTTAAGGATTGTTTGGGTTCGTGACAACACATGTCGACTTGTTAAGATTAAGTCTCTTTCTCTTAATCAGTTCTTAGTCAACTCTTCTACATTTGAAATGGCTGAAGATCAAAATCACGTTGAAAAAGATACCATGACTCTAAAAGAGCGCTTCGCTCCAAATAGGACACAACCCTCTAAGTGCATTGTATTGCCTAACACCAACGCAACCCATTTTGAACTCAAACTAGCATTCTCCACTTGCTTCCTACTTCCTATAGTAAGGAAAATGAGAATCTGTGCAATCATGTTGATGAGTTCTTAGACGTCTGCTCCACATTCAAATTTCAAAACTTTCGTAATGAGTCGGTTAGGTTAAGACTCTTTTCATTTTCATTGAAAGACCAAGCAAGAGCTTGGTTGTATCAGTTAGAGCACAACTCGATCACAACTTGAAGAGATCTAAACTTCAAGTTTGTCTCTAAATTTACCCCATGCCTAAAACAAATCAATATAGACTGAAAATCTCCACTTTCAAACAGAAAGAGGGAGAAAAATTTCATGAGTCATGAGAAAGGTTTAAGGATCTCCAAAATCAAGTGTTCACACCATAATTTTGAGAAATGGTAGTTGGTACAGTACTTTTCAATGGACTGACAGATTCGAATTGTAATCTTGTGGAATCCATGAGTGGTGGATCATTTATGGGTAAGAGTACACCTGAAACTTGGGCCCTTTTTGAGAGATTAGCTAAGAATTCTCATCAATGGGATTTCAATTCTGAGAGTCAAGAATCATCACAGTTAAAAAAAAGGAATGTATGAAGTTCAAGGTAATCTGAGTTTAAATGCACGATTAGATAGTTTGACACGTGAGGTGGATGCATTAGTCCTGAGTCAGACCATGAAGGCTGAGAGTCAAGTTCAACATGATGCATGTAACGTGTGCGCTAGTCTCATGCATAATGCAATGGTGTGTCCTTTAGGGATCCAACAGGGTATAAGCGAGCAAGTTGATGCCATGAACCAATTTAAAAAATCATTCAATAGTCCATACTCCGAAACCTGTAATCCTAATTGGCGGAATCACTCTAACTTTTCTTAGAAATAATCACAACCACAACCTCAACCTAACCAAGTAGGGCAAGCAGTATTCAACCAATTTCGTCCTCCTAATTAGCCTCTCTCTTATGCTCTCCCTTCTAATTTGCATATGGTTGCATCTCGTAACAACCATCCAACTTAGAGGCTATGATAGGGAAATTCATCACTGGAACTAGTACGAATATGAAAGAACTAAAAGCTACTAGCTTACAAAATACCCCAGTAATTTCACACCTTCAATATCAGATGGGTAGTTAGTAACTAAGATCAGTGAGGGAGAACCAGGAAAGTTTCCTAGTCAACCAATTCCAAACCCAAAACATCAGTATGAGGTTAGTCAGTCATCCACTTCGAGCATGCCAAGCGAGCATGTTCAAGCACTCACAACCCTTACGTATAAAAGACGAGTGAATGATCAAGTTGAAAAGCTAAATCCTGATCAAGTTAAATCAGAAGAGGACGTTCTCAACCCAAAGAATCGAGATAAATTAACGGAGGTTAGGGAGTCACTTCGAACCCTTGTGAATCCAAATCTAGCGATATGTCCGAGCGAACTTTCATTCCTAGAGCACCTTTTTCCCAATGATTGTCTCAAGATAAGACATGAAAGAATTTTAATAAGATGAGAGATTTGTTTAAGCGAGTTGAGATCAATATTCCATTGCTTGATGCTATCAAACAAGTTCTTGCTTATGCCAAGTTTTTGAAAGACCTCTGCATACATAAACGAAAATCTAAAGTGCAAAAGAAAGCTTTTTTTTGCTGAGCAAGTCAGTTCAATCATCCAAAATAACATCCCACCTAAGTTTAAGGATCATGGTTGTCCAACTATGTCTCGTGTCATTGGCAATCATATGATTGACAAAGCTTTATTGGATTTAGGGGCGAGTGTTAACTTAGTGCCGTATTCAGTGTACAAGTAATTAGGTCTTGGCATGTTTTAAATATCAGCTGATATACGTTATATCTGCCGAGATACCGGTATTTTATCGAAAACGATACGATAAATGTAAAATTTAAACGGATATCGTTTTGAACCAATATGAGCCGATATATCGGTTGATATCTGAAATGAAAATATCTGATATATCACCTACAAACACATTTAAGGAGCTTCTATAAACGCACTTGAGGAGCTTCTACAAAAACTAAGTATCTTTTATGAGTCTATGACAGTAAACTTACTTTAAATAGTTTCATATAATTTATGTAATTAATCACATGTATATTCTTCGTCTTATATGATGTCTGATTTGACGTCCGGTATTTAGTACCATATCGCGATATATCATCCGGTATCGGATATCCAGTATATAATTTTACTGACCGATATATCGCCGATATCTGATATTTAAAACACTGGGTCTTGGAGAGATGAAACCAACTCAGATTTGATTATCTTTGGCAGATCGTGATGTCAAGTATCCTCAAAGAATTGTTGAAGATGTTTTAATCAAAATTGATAAGTTCATTTTTCTAGTGGACTTCATAATCTTGGATACTGAACCTGTTCCGAACCCCCTAGTAACCATATATTATTTTTACAGGTCCAAACTTGGGTGATCATTCCTTCGTCTCAGGTTGTTTCTCCTATATCACTTGTATTTTATTTTGACACATTGAGGACAATGTAATATTTAGGTATATGGGTGGAAGTCACGTTTCCTATTATAATTTTTTTCTCAAAAAATCTTGAAAAAAGTTAAAATAAAAAATTTTAAAAAATTGCAACTTAATTTCTATGTACTTTATTCTAGAATAATAAGGCACTTGGTAAAAAATTCGAGAAACCCAACGATTAAGTTGAGTCATAAATTAAAATGAGTTATCCTTAATCTGCTTTTAGGGTTTTGAAAATTTAGAAACCTGAAGCTTTCATGACACGAGCTTAAACTTTAAGGATCTAAGTAGCAGTTGTAAACCTAGTTATCACCTAAAGGCCTGATGAACCAAGACTATTTACGTTCACTTGATTTACTTTATGGAGAGAATGGAAAAAAAAGAAAAAAAAGACAACCAATAAATTATATCAGGTACATAGAAAAGGACTACATTTTGTAAAGGCCTATAATGCGGGCGGGCTCATGATGAGGAACTAGAACATAGGTCCATAGAACACCTTATGCCAACTGATATGGGCGTTGTCGACTGATTGTTCACTACATGAGAAACTCATCATAAGAATAAAAAAGCAATTTATAAAAAGAATAAAAAAAAAAATATTCAAAAAAGTGAATGATGGTATAACCTTAAGCAAATAGTGTGAAAGCCGTCTTTATAAAAATACGAGTAAGCTGGAATATCACAGATAAAACTCATGAGGTACTAAAGTGAACATCTAAACCTCTCGTAATTCCAAATAAATCAGTAAAGTTTTGAATCAGGTTTGAGGTCAATGATTAATGTAATACCCCTTTCCCGGAATACGTGCTTAGTTACGTATTCAGTCTTTCGGCCGTATCTTCCGATTTCTCTTCCGTATTTGACCGATTTTAATTTCAAACTTCATTTCCTAATATTTTAGATTTTATGTGATTTTCTGAAATTTTCTGGAATTAAAATGAATTTCTTCAAAGCCGGTGTCGGCCAGTATCGCTGACCGATTTCCGAATTTTATCTTCCAAACTATTAGGAATTTCTAGAAAGTCCTTTAGACTTTATTGCTTAGAATCATATTTCCTACTTATATTATTTTTCTAAGAATTTTATAAATTTATGAAAATTATTTCGGTGTCGGTAAATTTCTGCTTCTGGGATTTTTAATTAAAAATCTATACAGTATTTCTTCAAACGAATTTCACCATTGGTCTTCAAATATTTTCTTGATTTTTGGTAAAATTTTCAGACCATTTCAAAATACTTGAATTTTGGGCTTTTTTCCAAAAATTGCAAAATCCTTTTCCACCTCAAATGCCACCTCATCTTTCCACTCACACTCACCTAACCCCCACTCATTCTCTCTCCCTTTCCTTAGCCGGCCAAGTGGCCATCCTAGGGACACCTCACCCCCACATTTTTGCAAAGAAACCCCTCACTTCCCATTTAATTCCAACCCCTTTTCAAAATCACAAAACCTATATAAAGTATTCCCTTTGCAATTTGATCTTTTCTTCCCCATTTCTACAAAAGAGAAGTTCTCCAAATTTCCCTCTTCCTTAAACCCTAACCCTAGCTCCAAGAAGCACCCAAAATCCTTCATCTCCACCTCAAGACCTTCAAGGATTCAACTAGGGTTTCATCAAGGAACTCATCTTCAACCTCCAAGCTCAAGGCAACTCTAGGAGCTCATTCCCCATCCCAAGTAGCAATTTTGGAGTGAAGCCACCATCTCCAACTTGGGATCCCCCTCAAGCTTCCATCAAGTCCATCTAGGTGAGTTCTTACTCACCAAGACCTAGTTAACACATCACTTACTTATAGTAGAGGTCTTTGTACCCTTGCACACTAAAAATCCTATTTTTAAGTCATCTAAGCTCAAACCCAACCATTCCAAGTTAGTAATTCACTCACCTAGACTTGTGTTAGCCTTAGAGCACTGTATCTACACTTCTAGTACACATAGGTCACCTAAAACCATGAATTCAGCCATCAAACACATCTCAGAATTTCTGTCCTGTACACTGTTTTTCCCCAGCATTAGTCGACTTACCCTAAGACCTAGTCGACTAGAACACTTAGCTGAAATCTAGTTTTCCGGAAAACACAGCATTAGTCGACTGGCCCAAAATATCAGTCGACTAATAAACTCTCTGGAAACCCACATTAGTCGACTCCTGAATCCACCTAGTCGACTAATCCCTCTATTAGTCGACTAATCACTTGACCTAGTCGACTAATCTATCCTGGACCAGAAAACCCAACTTTCTGTATCAAGACCTAGTCGACTGGAATATCTGTTAGTCGACTAGTGACCCCTATTAGTCGACTAATCCTTACCCCTAGTCGACTAATTCTGGCTGTGTGTCAATGTTAAATTCTGTTCTAAATTTGGTACCTATACTTGTTACATGTATATTATTTCCTGCTTGTTCATGCTTCAATACCAGCACTACATGACATAAAATTGAATGGATGTATCTCTTATTTCCCTCATGACTTGTTATTGCATATATTCGTTCCGTGACATGTTAAATAGCGACATCACCACCTATCATGCCATCTCTTGAAACAAAGCATGATACATTTGATTTTTTCATAAAATGCACCAACTTACACATGGGGACAGGGGGAAATATGCGGAATATCGATATGTGTTCGTGTTTACAGTGGTATTAGGATGTGCACTATATTTTCCGGTCTTACCTGCGGTACTCCAGGGGACCGAGGGGAGTGCTTCCTCCTTTCCTGTTTACTGTCATGACTTTCCTGTTAGCCTAGCGGCAGGTTCCGTCTTCAAGCAACGGAACAATACTGGGCCGTGGTCCCGGGCATGCACGGGACACACTGTAAACATAGTTCGTCGATACAACCGCTGTTTCTAATAACGATCCTTGCTTTACTAGGATATGGATCTATGTGCCCTGGGACGCTGGGTCACATAGCTAGATATCACAGTAAGACAAGTAATAATAATAAGTCATTCATTGTAGCTTTGTTGCATATGTCTTTATCTTATTTAGCTTACACACCTCGATATGTATTGTTACTTAGTATTGCTCCATTTTCCCTATTCATGATCATTGTCACTTGGCTATCTTTTATTATTGTATTATGTCTTGACCCTTTTGGATTTGCATATTCAGATTCCGAGGCCTGGAACGAAGTAGAGCCTTCCGCCGAGGACTTGGCTTATCTAGGGGAGCAGGCTGACCAGCTCTAGATCCTATCCTGCCCGACACTACCCTTTTGGTTCACGTGATCTCCATCCCTACGTGAGCACTTGTGTGTTTTGCTGTATGTCTTTTCTTTTGGACTCGGGTTGTGGTAAAGAACGCTTGTAAAGTGATTTTGTTTATCATAACTTGTAAAACTTTGTATTTATATCTTGTATGTTGGCATATGATTATACCACGCTGTGTGATGTACTCTGATACTTGTTGTACTATATGCTTAGCGTATATACGTGGGTGCACCCTTTGGCCTACGTATATGCGTCGCAGTGACGTCCCCGTATTATTGAAATCGGGGCGTTACAGGTTGGTATCAGAGCCTAGGCTCTCAAACCTAAAAGTACAACCAAGTGGCAAATTCCAGTGATTTGCTAATGCCAACTACAATGTACAAAGTTATCTAGTCCTTCTTGATTCCCTCCTTGATCAATTCCTTCGTATTCTAAACTCCTTTCCTTTGTTTCCAATCCCAGATCTTATCCCTTCGGTATGGAGAGACGTTCGGGTCGCAACAATGTCGGGCAAGTCCCGAATGGGCCCGTCGGAGGAGAGGGTGCTGATGTCCTTAGGATCATCCAGACTATGCTGGGAAACCAGCAGCAGCAGATGGAGAATCAGCGTGAGCAGACCGAGCTCCTCAGGCAGGAGTTGGCAGCTCCGAAGGAGCAGAAGCCTGGGAACGTGTCTGATTTCCGGCGGCTGCAACCAGCCGTATTCACGGGAGTCGAGAGACCTCTGGAGGCTGAACAGTGGTTGGTGGACACCACTGATTTGCTGAATGCCGCCCGGGTGCCCAAGGAGAGCCAAGTGGAGGTAGCTAAGATCCAGCTGAAAGACATCGCCCGGACTTGGTGGTTGGCCGAGGAGGCCAGACTGAAGAAGCCTATCTCCTGGGATACTTTCTCCAAGAGCTTCTACAGTCGTTTCTTCCCCGCCACTGCTCAGAAGGACATGGAGGAGCAGTTCATCAGGCTGCAGCAGGGGGATGGATCCGTAGATGAGTATGCTGCAGAGTTCCTCAGGCTGAGTCGCTTTGCCCCTTATATGGTGGCAGACGAAGAGAAGAGGGCAAGCAGGTTCCTGCAGGGCCTGCAGTTGGACTTACAGGCCTTCTTGATGTCTCAGCAGAGGGAGACCTACTCTGAGGTTCTTACCGCCGCTCGAGAGGTAGAGCGGGTGTTGCAGAGGAAGCAGGAGAACCAGGCCATGAAGAGGCCGTTTGTGCCGGTGGGCAGAGGAGGACCATCCAGGGCAGCGAAGATCCACGCCAGACAGCCGTTCAGAGCAGTTCCATATCAGACGGCTCGACCAGGTCTTGTTTGCAACTTCTGCCAGAAGCCAGGACACACCCTGCAAAATTGCCGGAGGGCAAACGGATGGTGTTTGGTGTGTGGAGCTCGGGACCATGCAGTGGAGACCTGTCCACACAGGAGAGTGGGGTTTGCTACCCAGACCTTGCCGGCACCTCAGGGGCAGAATGTACAGAGGGTACTACCGGGGCCAGTTGGGCAGAGGCAGCAGGGACCAGTGCAGAGAAGAGCTCTTCCCCTTCCTCCACCACAGGTAGCTCGCCCAGTGCAGAGAGGAGCCAGACCAGCAGCAGGGCGTGGCAGAGGTCAGGCTTACAACCTGACAGCTGAGGAGGCCGAGGCTTCAGAGGAGGTGATTACAGGTACTATCAGAGTTCATTCTATACCTGTTCTCGCACTCTTCGATTCAGGTGCATCCCACTGTTATATCTCCGACCAGTTTGTGGCTTTTCATTCCATACCTGTTAAGGCTTTAGACCACAAGTGGGAGATAAGTACTGGGAATGGGGTAGTTGTGTCTTCTAGAGTTTGTGCTGACTGTCCAGTGGAGCTTTGTGGGAAGATCTTGGCCATAGACATGCTCGTACTTGACACCAAAGGGTACGACGTGATCTTAGGCATGACCTGGCTCAGTCAATACCATGCGGTGATTGACTGTAGAGGAAGGAAGATCAATTTCAGGATCCCCCATCAGCCGGAGTTTCAGTTTAGCGGAGAGGTAAAGCCTGCTAAGGAGAAGATTCGGATGACCAGTTCGGAGGTTCAGAAGGAAGTGCCAGTGTGGGATGAATTTCCGGAAGTCTTTGCTGAGATTTCAGGTCTTCCACCGGAGAGGGTAGTGGAGTTCTCCATTGATACCATTCCAGGGACGGCTCCTATATCCAAGGCTCCGTACAGGATGGCACCGACGGAGTTGGAGATCCTGAAAAAGCAGCTGCAGGAGTATTCGGACAAGGGATTGATTCGGCCTAGCACTTCACCATGGGGAGCTCCAGTGCTATGGCGAATAAGAAGGATGGTGGTAAGAGACTTTGCATTGATTACAGGGAACTGAACAAGGTCACCATCAAGAACAAGTATCCCTTGCCCAGAATTGATGACTTGTTTGATCAGCTTCATGGAGCCCGTGTATTTTCTAAGTTAGATTTGCAGTCGGGTTACCATCAGCTGAGGGTGAAGAAGGAAGATGTTCCGAAGACGGCATTCAGGACCCGATATGGCCACTATGAGTTTCTAGTGATGCCTTTCGGAGTTACCAATGCCCCTGCTGTGTTTATGGACTTAATGAACCGGGTGTTCTCTCCTTACCTGGATCAGTTTGTAGTGGTATTTATAGATGACATCCTGATCTATTCCAAGAGTTATAAGGAGCATGCAGAGCACTTGAGGATTGTGTTGCAGACTCTTCAGCAGGAGCAGCTACATGCCAAAAGGAGCAAGTGTGAGTTCTGGTTGGACAGTATAACTTTTCTTGGACATATAGTTTCAGCAGAAGGGATTGCAGTTGATCCTAGTAAAGTCCAGGCTGTGCAGAACTGGCCAGTTCCGAAGACGGTGACTGAGATAAAGAGCTTCCTTGGATTAGCCGGATATTACAGGCGTTTTGTCCAGGATTTCTCTAGACTTGCAGCTCCGTTGACCAGGCTCACCAGGAAAGGGGAGAGATATATATGGACAGAAGATTGCGATGCAGCATTTGAGCAGTTGAAACAGAAGCTTATTTCAGCTCCGATCTTGAGGACTCCTTCAGGGAGAGGGGAATGGTTATTTTCTGTGATGCATCAGGGAAGGGCCTGGGGTGCGTGCTTATGCAACACGATCATGTTATAGCATATGCATCTAGGCAATTGAAGCCTCATGAGAGGAATTACCCAACCCATGATTTGGAGTTGGCGGCTGTGGTATTTGCCCTGAAGATCTGGAGACACTACCTTCTAGGAGATAAAGTGTTGATATACACAGACCACAAGAGCCTCAAGTATATATTCTCGCAGAAGGAGTTGAATATGAGGCAGAGGAGGTGGTTGGAGCTTATGGCGGACTACGATATTGACTTGCAGTACCATCCAGGCAAAGTCAATACCGTTCCTGATGCACTGAGCAGGATGCCGGAGAACAGAATGCTAGTCCACCTTACTCAGCAGAGGGAGTTAATCCAGGAATTCATCAGATTAGATTTGATGTTGGTGCAAAGAGGTGATAAGGCCGGGCAGTTCATGGCTTTGCAGGTCCAGTCATCATTGATTGAGGAGATCAAGGAGGCACAGAAGGAGGACCCCAGATGTCAGACATTCAGAGCTCAGGTGGAGGCTGTTTGAGGACTGACATCTGTATTCGCCCAGATGGGGCATTGTATTTTAGAGATAGACTCTGTGTTCCCCAAGGAGAAGTCAAGCAGAAGATTTTGGTGGAAGCACACAGTTCAGCTTATTCTATACATCCAGGGGGGAACAAGATGTACCAGGATCTGAAGAAGCACTTCTGGTGGAATGCCATGAAGAGGGAGATCGCCCAGTTTGTTGCCAGGTGCTTGGTTTGCCAGCAGGTGAAGATCGAGCATCAGAGATCAGCTGGACTTCTTCAACCTTTGCCGATACCCGAGTGGAAGTGGGAGCATATTACCATGGACTTTGTGACGGCATTGCCGCGGAGTCCCAGGGGAAATAATGCGGTGTGGGTGATCGTTGATCGCCTCACCAAGTCTGCTCACTTCATCCCATTCAGAGTGGGTCAGTCGACAGAGGTTCTGGCAGAGAAGTATTTGAAGGAGGTGGTTCGTCTGCATGGAGTTCCCGTCAGTATTGTATCAGATAGAGACACCAGATTCAGATCTCATTTCTGGGAGAGTCTTCAAGCAAGTCTGGGAACTCGTCTGAAGTTCAGTACTTCCTATCATCCGCAGACAGACGGACAATCTGAGAGGACCATCCAGATCCTTGAAGATATGTTGAGGGCTTGCATGATTGACTTTGGAGGATCTTGGGAGGACCATCTGCACTTGGCTGAGTTTTCATATAACAACAGCTATCAGGCAAGTATCAAGATGGCGCCCTTTGAGGCACTGTATGGTAGGAAGTGCCGGTCACCGATTTGCTGGGATGAGGTCGGTGAGGGGAGTTTATTGGGGCCGGAAATGCTAATTCAGACTACAGAGAAGGTCAGGGTTATCAGAGATCATCTTATGGCTGCTCAGAGTAGGCAGAAGAGTTGGGCTGACACTCTAAGGAGGCCATTGGAGTTCCAGGCGGAGACCATGTGTTCTTGAAGATATCACCTACCAAGGGAGTTATCCGGTTCGGTACTCGTGGAAAGCTGAGTCCGAGGTATATTGGCCCGTTCGAGATCCTGGATCGCGTGGGGGATGTGTCTTATAGATTAGCATTACCGCCATCTTTGGACGGGGTGCATAATGTCTTCCACGTGTCTCAGTTGAGGAGGTATGTCAGGGATGACAGCCATGTTCTGGATCATTCCGAACTGGAGCTTCAACCGGACTTATCATACCAAGAGCAGCCGTTGGCCATTCTGGACAGGAGTATCAAGACACTGAAGAGCAGGGCCATTCCATTGGTATTGGTGTCTTGGAGCAGGCATGCACCAGGAGAGGCCACTTGGGAGCGGGAGGACGTTATCAGGGAGCGTTATCCTCAACTTTTCACATCCTGATTGGGTAAGACTCTTTCCTTCTACTCTTCCCTACCGTTGTCCTTCCTGGTATCCGTATCTATCTATTGCTTTTCCTGTTATCTTTCACCTTATGAAATTTCGAGGACGAAATTTTTGTAAGGTGGGTAGATTGTAATACCCCTTTCCCGGAATACGTGCTTAGTTACGTATTCAGTCTTTCGGCCGTATCTTCCGATTTCTCTTCCGTATTTGACCGATTTTAATTTCAAACTTCATTTCCTAATATTTTAGATTTTATGTGATTTTCTGAAATTTTCTGGAATTAAAATGAATTTCTTCAAAGCCGGTGTCGGCCAGTATCGCTGACCGATTTCCGAATTTTATCTTCCAAACTATTAGGAATTTCTAGAAAGTCCTTTAGACTTTATTGCTTAGAATCATATTTCCTACTTATATATTTTTCTAAGAATTTTATAAATTTATGAAAATTATTTCGGTGTCGGTAAATTTCTGCTTCTGGGATTTTTAATTAAAAATCTATACAGTATTTCTTCAAACGAATTTCACCATTGGTCTTCAAATATTTTTCTTGATTTTTGGTAAAATTTTCAGACCATTTCAAAATACTTGAATTTTGGGCTTTTTTCCAAAAATTGCAAAATCCTTTTCCACCTCAAATGCCACCTCATCTTTCCACTCACACTCACCTAACCCCCACTCATTCTCTCTCCCTTTCCTTAGCCGGCCAAGTGGCCATCCTAGGGACACCTCACCCCACATTTTTGCAAAGAAACCCTCACTTCCCATTTAATTCCAACCCCTTTTCAAAATCACAAAACCTATATAAAGTATTCCCTTTGCAATTTGATCTTTTCTTCCCCATTTCTACAAAAGAGAAGTTCTCCAAATTTCCCTCTTCCTTAAACCCTAACCCTAGCTCCAAGAAGCACCCAAAATCCTTCATCTCCACCTCAAGACCTTCAAGGATTCAACTAGGGTTTCAACAAGGAACTCATCTTCAACCTCCAAGCTCAAGGCAACTCTAGGAGCTCATTCCCCCATCCCAAGTAGCAATTTTGGAGTGAAGCCACCATCTCCAACTTGGGATCCCCCTCAAGCTTCCATCAAGTCCATCTAGGTGAGTTCTTACTCACCAAGACCTAGTTAACACATCACTTACTTATAGTAGAGGTCTTTGTACCCTTGCACACTAAAAATCCTATTTTTAAGTCATCTAAGCTCAAACCCAACCATTCCAAGTTAGTAATTCACTCACCTAGACTTGTGTTAGCCTTAGAGCACTGGTATCTACACTTCTAGTACACATAGGTCACCTAAAACCATGAATTCAGCCATCAAACACATCTCAGAATTTCTGTCCTGTACACTGTTTTTCCCCAGCATTAGTCGACTTACCCTAAGACCTAGTCGACTAGAACACTTAGCTGAAATCTAGTTTTCCGGAAAACACAGCATTAGTCGACTGGCCCAAAATATCAGTCGACTAATAAACTCTCTGGAAACCCACATTAGTCGACTCCTGAATCCACCTAGTCGACTAATCCCTCTATTAGTCGACTAATCACTTGACCTAGTCGACTAATCTATCCTGGACCAGAAAACCCAACTTTCTGTATCAAGACCTAGTCGACTGGAATATCTGTTAGTCGACTAGTGACCCCTATTAGTCGACTAATCCTTACCCCTAGTCGACTAATTCTGGCTGTGTGTCAATGTTAAATTCTGTTCTAAATTTGGTACCTATACTGTTACATGTATATTATTTCCTGCTTGTTCATGCTTCAATACCAGCACTACATGACATAAAATTGAATGGATGTATCTCTTATTTCCCTCATGACTTGTTATTGCATATATTCGTTCCGTGACATGTTAAATAGCGACATCACCACCTATCATGCCATCTCTTGAAACAAAGCATGATACATTTGATTTTTTCATAAAATGCACCAACTTACACATGGGGACAGGGGGAAATATGCGGAATATCGATATGTGTTCGTGTTTACAGTGGTATTAGGATGTGCACTATATTTTCCGGTCTTACCTGCGGTACTCCAGGGGACCGAGGGGAGTGCTTCCTCCCTTTCCTGTTTACTGTCATGACTTTCCTGTTAGCCTAGCGGCAGGTTCCGTCTTCAAGCAACGGAACAATACTGGGCCGTGGTCCCGGGCATGCACGGGACACACTGTAAACATAGTTCGTCGATACAACCGCTGTTTCTAATAACGATCCTTGCTTTACTAGGATATGGATCTATGTGCCCTGGGACGCTGGGTCACATAGCTAGATATCACAGTAAGACAAGTAATAATAATAAGTCATTCATTGTAGCTTTGTTGCATATGTCTTTATCTTATTTAGCTTACACACCTCGATATGTATTGTTACTTAGTATTGCTCCATTTTCCCTATTCATGATCATTGTCACTTGGCTATCTTTTATTATTGTATTATGTCTTGACCCTTTTGGATTTGCATATTCAGATTCCGAGGCCTGGAACGAAGTAGAGCCTTCCGCCGAGGACTTGGCTTATCTAGGGGAGCAGGCTGACCAGCTCTAGATCCTATCCTGCCCGACACTACCCTTTTGGTTCACGTGATCTCCATCCCTACGTGAGCACTTGTGTGTTTTGCTGTATGTCTTTTCTTTTGACTCGGGTTGTGGTAAAGAACGCTTGTAAAGTGATTTTGTTTATCATAACTTGTAAAACTTTGTATTTATATCTTGTATGTTGGCATATGATTATACCACGCTGTGTGATGTACTCTGATACTTGTTGTACTATATGCTTAGCGTATATACGTGGGTGCACCCTTTGGCCTACGTATATGCGTCGCAGTGACGTCCCCGTATTATTGAAATCGGGGCGTTACAATTAATTTTCAAGTACTTATTAGTGTTAGCAATTGCGAGATGAACCTTAATTGTGTAAGCTCAAAAATTCACTATTCACGCAAGTATATCATTTTTTTTATACTCTAAACTGACAAATTAATGGTGCGAACTCAAAATAGTTTAAAACAAACGAAAAGTTGGGTCAAAATTATAAAACCATGTGCCTTAGAAATTCTAGTAATATAAGTATATGGAATTATTTAAAAAAACTTTTGAATTTTGTGGGTAGATTCACTACAAACCTTCAAGAGACAAAACTCGTCCTCTAGTGTGAAAGCTAGAGGTTTAAAGGCATATTGCATATGTTAAATGCAATCATGATGCCTGCGAAAGTGAGTTAGAATTTATTTACTTATTATTTTACTTTGCTCAAGAACTAGCAAAATATAAGCCTGGGGTATTTGATAAAGGCATATTGTACACATTTTATATCTAACTTGCATATTAGTTAGTACATTATTGTTGTTTAATTATAGTTAATTAGTGTGTTTTTGTTGTTTAGGGAATTAGAAAGCAATACAAGTCATTTAGTGTTAAGCAAGTAAGCTTGGGTGCAACAAGAGATCAAAAATGAAATGAATCAAGTGTTTAACCAAGTTGAATGGGCCAAAACTTAAGTACAAACCAAAGTTTCAAGATTTTCTTCACCCAAATCATATGTTGGAATCAAAGAAGTGATTGAAGCTCTAAGAATTTTCTCCATCCAAATCACATGTTGAAATCAAAAGAGTGATTGAAGGAAACATACTGGAGCAATTTAAGGAAACATATTGCAAACATGTTAGAATGATTAAAAGAAACATGTATTTCTATTCTCCTATAAAAGAACTAAGAGAGGGAGGTTATAGGAGGAGGATTTTGTAAAAGTTTTATTTATTTCTTTTGTAAAAGAGTTTTAGAGTAAGTTTTGTTTTTTAGAGTTGTAACAAGAAAAATATTTAATCAATTATTTTCTTTCATTACCATGCTCCTTCTCTTGCTTTTTCTTATTTTTATTCTCAATTAATTAAACTCTCTGTCATGAGTGCCTGAGAACCTTCCCTGGAAAGAAGATTCCGCGCCATGAATGTGTAGAGTTGTTCCTTCATGTTTCTGTTCTCTTTTGTATATTATTAATGCCTAATTTTTAGTTTAATTTAAGTTTTATCGGTTTTGATGGATTATGTTTCACTTTAGTGTGGATTTATTTCATACTTCATCTTAAGTTTAAATTAATTAAAAATATATTTAAATAAAAACTTTTAATTCTATTAGATCAAGTTAACTTTGGAGGGATTCCTTCACAATAAGGATGCCAGGTTATTTATGGCTTAATCTAAGATAGAAATAAAAGAGTACATTGTGTTAATGCTAAGTCATCCAGTTTTTAGAATAAAGACAGTTTCTAAAAATTGAAGAAATGCAAAGGAGAAATGAAAGCATAAGGAAGAATCTCTACGTACATGGTAGTGGTTCCCAATCCCCAAGTTTGCACATATTGATAAAGTTCAACATTTTAATTTCCTCAACTTAAATTTCAAAATCCAAATTATTTGTTTTAAAACTGATTAGAAATTAATTAAGATTTTAAAATTGTGGTTTTCAACTAGTCTCTGTGGATTCGATTCTTTTCTCGCCACTTTACTAATTTTCACGTATTTCAAAGAAAGAATATGTAACTTTGTTATTTGTTTGGTGTTCAAACAATGAAAGTAAATTTTCTAAGATCCGAGCCGCAACATAGACCCATCACTCGAAACGAGAAGCCCGCGAGCAGATTTCGAGGGAAGAGGCTCGGGACTGACGACAACGCCCCAGAACCTACGCCACCTCTCCACGCCCCGACTACGAGCTAAGATGGAGCGAAGTCGGAGCCACTTGAGTCTTGACCCCGAGGTTAGTCTCCGGAGGCATAGTACTATCTTGATCCTCAGAGTCCGAGGAAGAGATGGCCGCGATCTCTCCCAACGCCAAGCTAACGCCCTGGTGGCTTAGGGGCTCCGGCTCTTCTTCCACATCTTGGGTCATGGCGCTCGGAGCTGTCCTCTCCCCAAGCCCGTCTTCTTCCATGAGGCTGGAGACCTCAAGGTCGGTGCCACCGGCCAACTCGATCGCCAACCTGTCCACCATCTCCTCCTCGTAGGAGTCGAAGGTGACCTTACGTTTCTTCTGCAAGATCAAGGCCAACGTAAGACAGACACATACACCTGATGAAGCTCGTTAATGTAAATGGACAGCCAATACTTATTCGCAAGCAAGAGCATGAATAGACGTCGACGCTCTCCTCTTCAACCTCCCCTCTCGGTTCAATCGATTCTGGGGGCGAACCACAAGCCCTAGGGACTCATCCTCCTCTGGTGACTCCGCCTCTTATTCAGCCGAAGGATCTGTCACCGCTTCATCTCCAGTCGATGTTGACAGTCTCGAAACCTTCAAAGGCACCTCGGGCCTGGCAGGATCTAGTAGCTAGCTCCAATTTTGACTGCAGTAGTTCAGGCCGAAGAGATTATGAACCTTCTCCTGAACAGTTTGAGAGGCTAGCATACCTCCCTGCCAGATCGGGCCCTTGTTCTAAGCCGTAGGCACCTTCCCTTGATCTTCTTCCGTGGCTGCCTCCCAGGGTCTAGTGATTCTGACGACAGAATCACGCCACCCATGATCGTTGTCAGGCTTGTTGACGATCAACTTGTCACAGCCCTTCAGGGAAGCAAACAAACGAACATCGCCAGGGCCCTTTATCATCATGTATACGACGCAGAACTCTTTGCGCCCACACGCCACAGGGAGAAAAAGATTGCAAAGGGCCTTGAAGCCCAAAAAGTATACGTCAAGCGCCCACCGTCAGTTACGACGAAGTAACCCTGAAGAAACTCAGGATGTTGTAGACGAAGGAAGTCAAGGGAAGCTTCACCCCCAGCGCCAAGATCTGAGGGTGAATGAATATGTCATCGTGGGGGGAGCCATCAACACATCCGTCTTCAGGGGGCACCACTCCACCATGATTTCCGCTAGCAGCTCAACGCTATTCCTTGACAAATACTCGAAGACGTCCCTTTGACTATGAAGAGTCATCGGCTTTAGATCGAAATTCATCGCCTCCCTCGTGTGTCATTGGGGTTTCTTCCCATGTTCTTCCGATGCGCCTCTACCCCTGGACTCATCGGCGGCAACGAACTTTCCCTTGGCCATTCTCAAAGTTGGTCAAAGTTCGGTGAAGATTAAGGAGGAAGAGAACTAAAGACGAAAGGTTTAGTGTTTGTAAAAACTCCAAAGTCCAATTTTCCCCAATTTAAAGCCTGCGTTGACGTCATTGCAATGATGACGAATGGTTGTAGCATCTCTTCGTGCATCCACCTGCTTCGCATCACAACTGTCGCACGAATCCCAATGCAATATGTCGCCCCCAAAAGATGGCTACCAGCAAGCACCCACGCGGACTTCGCAAGCCAAGCATAATCTCCTGTCTTTTCAAATCTGGCACTTAACCAATACAAAAGGCGAAAAAGGCGTTTCAATTGCTCTCACTAGAAAACAGAAGGTCGACATGACACCCCCCGCGAGGACACGTCGAACTGATCAGCACCTCCAACCTCTTAATGACAATCGCCTCGGGCCATAGATCAGTCTGCTCCCTTTCTCCTCTATCGAAGACTCCAAGGAGGAAGAGGCTGAGGGAATTGTAGTGGTCACTTCCTGACCCCAAAGGAGATCACGACATGTGTCGTGCCACCTAGGGGAATCGCTTCTCTATCCGTGGGCCCAAGAAGAAAACCTTGGGCCCGCCCCGAGTCCTCATCGAGCCAGAAGCCTCGAGCCTCGCCCCAAGCCCTCATCAAGTCAAAAGCCTCGGGCCTCGCCCTGAGCCCTCGTCAAGTCAGAAGTCTCGGGCCTCACCCCTAGCCCTCGTCAAGTCGGGCCTCGCCCCGAGCCCTCATCAAATTAGAAAGCCTTATGCCTCGTCCCGAGCCCTCATCAAGTCAAAAGCTTCATGCCTCCCCCAGCCCTCATCAAGTCAAAAGCTTCGGGCCTCGCCCTGAGCCCTCATCAAGTCAGAAGCCTCGAATCTCACCCTGAGCCCTCCCTCAAGCCTCGCCCCGAGCCCTCATCTGGTCAGATACCTACTCTGGTCTATCACTCAACCAGAGTTGCACGATTCTCTGAGACTTCAACTACCAGTACAAAGACCCTTCGGGGCCACTCGAGGCCTCGACACGAAGAACCCTCTGGAGCTCGCTACTCCCGCACTCTTTACAGTTGGATAGCACAATCTCCGTGATTCACGGATCCGACTACGATGACAGATTATCCCCACGTTCTAAACATTGTAACGCTTATATATCAATGCGAACGGTTATGGATAGTGGTGGATATCTCTACATGACGATCATGCAATCAAGCAACGCGATCTGAACAGTTACAAGGAGATCATAACGCGCAAATCATCCAGTTAAGGAGCTCCAAAGTATCCGCACCCACGAAGATAGCTCAGGCGGATGTAAGTACTCCACCCTCTCCAATGAGAGGAAAGTTGAGCAAACAAAACCCTAGCGCACTTGTAATCACACAGAATACTTTGACTTCTGCTTGTAATTCTTCCAGATTAAAGTAGAACATTTCTCTTTCTGTGATTTTTCCCTTTCAAAATTCCACGTTAAATCACTTGCGTTTGTTGTGATTCATTGATCTGTGTGTGCCTTACATTTTGGTGCACGTGGGGAAGTCTTAGAGAATTTCCTACCACAATAAGATAGGTTAAGATAGAATATGAGGATCAAGCACTTCAATTATTGTGTTCTTTACCTTCTTCATATAAGAGCTCTAGGGAAGCTATCATCTTTGGAGGCAAATCAACTATCAAATCAATGATGTCAAGAAGCATTGCTCAACAAGGACAAAATTGACAACCAATTGATGGTGAGTCTCATTGCGATGATTCCGGGCAAGCTCACTTTACAAAAGAGAAAAGTAGTACTAGAAGTTTCACAGGTAACCCAAAACACAAGAATTTGGTGAGTAACTGGTATCACAAGAAGGGGCATATTAGAGCTGATTGTTGGACTCACAAGAAGAAACAACAAAATGACATTGTCAATGAACTGACTGAAGGGATGAAGATAAGTGTGATGTTCTATCTGTTACAGACAGATCGGTCGATAATAAAGATAGATGGTTATTGACTCTGCATGTTCATTCACAGCATAACAGTTCTGATAGGAAGATGTTCTCCTTATATATTTTAGTTCAAGGAAGAGAGGTCTTTATGTGAAATTCTGCTACGAGTAAGGTGATTGGTGAAGAAAAAATTCAGTTTCATTCTCATGATAAATGCATCACAACTCTTTAAGGTATTCGTTATGTTCCCTAATAAAGGTACAATCTCATCTCTCTTGGAGTCCTACATGGAGAAGGGTTCAATTTCAGTTCTGAAAGTGATCTTATGAAAGTTTTCAAAGATGCCCATGTGAAACTGAACGTGTCGGCAATGTTTACATCAGTGTTTTAAAAAAAACGCGTTACAATAACTAACGCAAGGCTAAAAGTTAAGAAACGGGTGTAAAAAACGCAAAAGCCCATAACCCGCATATTTTTCACAATAATGTACATTACGTTATTTTAGTGATGCACAGTAATATATGTTACTGTGCAACTCAAGTTTTTACAAAACCTACCCCAAAATAGTGAAAAGCCCACCCGATCCCCTTCCTTCTCGATCTAGGGCAGAACAAAATCCCCCAAAAAAAGACAACAAGGAAAGAGAGAAATCATCGATCCCTCGTCGTCGTCGGTGCCTCCCCGTCGTCGTCGGTGCCTCAGTGTCCCTCTTGTCGTCCTCGGCATCGTGAAGAAGAAAAAAGAAGAAGAAGACCTACCAGAGTCATCTGTCACTGATTCCTCACGTCATTGTTGATTCATCGTCTCAAGTCTCTCTCCCCCTCTCAATCTCTCTCTGTCTCTCCCCCATATCCACTCTCCCCTCCCTATCTCTCTCTACTCTCTCCCCCTATCCTATCTCGCTCTGCTCTCTCCCACCTGATCTCTCTCTGCTCTCTCCCTCCCTTTCTCTTTCTGCTCTCTTCCTAAAAGATCGGAGGAAGAGAGCAGAGAGAGAACGGGAGGGAGAGAGTAGAGAGAGAACGAGATAGCAGAGAGAGATAGGGTGGGGGAGAGAGCAGAGAGAGATGGCGAGGGGAAAGAGCAGAGAGAGATTGGGAGGATTGCACACAGAGAGTGATAAGGGGGAGAGATTGGGAGGATTTTAATTTAATTATTATGCTTTTAAATTCAATTCAAAGATAGAACAGGAAAATATCATGCTTGTTATTTTTTTTGCTAAATTATCATGCTTGTTAGTTGTTAAATTCAATTATCATGCTTGTTAGTTGTTATAATTCAATTATCATGCTTGTTAGTTATTATAATTCATGCTTGTTTGTGTAGATTGAATAGTATAGCTAAAAGTTTGAATCCCGCAAATGAATTTGCGGATCATATAGCCAGTGACCCTCCAAATGTGTTTTATTGCAAAATTTGCAAGCATAAAATAACTGTTAGAATCGCTAGGTTTAAACATCACTTGGCCGACACTAAAAGCAAGCTTGTAAAGACATGTTGTTGGTCACGGAAGGGAAGAGAAGTCAGTAGTCCGTGAAATTGGGAGGATGGGAAACCACAGGAAGATGTAGTAAGCCAAGAATTAGAAAGCGCTGCCGGAAGCGACTCCCAACCTCGAACTCTTGAGCCTATGAATACATTTATCAATCTTGAAGCCCGCCAATCGATAGTTGAGAGCTCTTATAAGGAGGCAAGGGAGAAATGTGTAAGAAAATTTGGGAGGATACATCTATGCACTTGAGCTTTTATTTATCATTCAAACTCCTTAATGGAAGGAGATGATAGAAGAGGTCGAATTGTTTGGGATAGACTTGAAGCAACCATCCCCTTAGGAGATAAGTACACGGGTCTTTAAGGCTGAGGTAGAGGATATAGATAAGATCAAAGAGACACACATGACGGCTTAGAAGCAATATGGATGCACGTTGATGTCGGATGGATAGACGGATAGGAAAAGCAAGAGTTTGATAAACTTTCTTGTGAATTCACTCGAGGAAACTTTCTTTTATAAGTCCATTAATGTGTCGGAATCGATTAAGACCGAAGCTTTCTTGTGGGAGCAACTTGATAAGGTGGTGGCAGAGATTGACGAGAAGCATTTCTTCAAGTGATTACTGACAATCACGCATCTTATGTAAATGCCGACGCAAGACTTATAGATACAAGAAAATGTCTTTATTAGACTCCTTGCGTTGCTCATTGCCTTGACTTGATACTTGAAGACATAGGCAAGATGAAAATTCACACGAAGACTCTTGAGATGGCAAAGGGTATAACCCAATTCATATACAATCATGGTTGGGTTCTTAATTTGTTTCGGGCACACACAAAAGAGAAGGAACTCCTAAGATCGGCCATCACACTATTTGCTACTTCCTTCTTGACTCTACAAAGGTTGTACCAATTAAGGCAACCTTTGAAAAAGATGTTTGAATTCGAAGAATTCAATAGGAGCACTTGGGAAAAAAATCAAATGAAGTGAAGGCAAAGAAAGCGGTGATTTCTATTAGAAGCTTCTGTGCCAAACTTTTGTTTTACTTTAGCACCACACTTTCACTCGTGTATGTTCTACGAGAGGTGGATTCGGATGTGAAGCCATCTACGCCTTTTCTTTATGATATGCTTGATACTGCAAAGGAGAAGATACAGGATGTGTGTGGTGACAGTAAGAGGAAGTACATGCCTTACTGGAATATAATTAACTAGAGGTGAACACATATGTTGCATAGGCCTTTTCATGCAGTGTCGTACTTTTTAAACCAAGATGCCTCTATAGCGAGAATTTTAGCAATAATGTTGAGGTGAGAAGAGGCCTTCGTGAGTTCATGCAGCGCATGATCCCGACATTCGTGAGTATACACGAGCTGATGTTAGTTGGATAGTTATAAACATAATCTTGGAGAATTTGGAAGCCAGTTAGCTCAAATGACCTTGAAGACTCGTAGTCCAGATATAAATTAGTGAATATCTATGACTCTTTGTTTAGTGATGTCATTTTCCAATTGTCTAATGTTTAAATCTCTTTTAGCTACTTGGTGGGAGAGATTTGGAGATGAAGTTTCTACACTTCAAAAATTTGCAGTTCGAATTCTCTCTCTTACTATTATTGCTTCTAGATGTGAACGCAACTAGAGCACTTTTGAGCAAGTAAGAAAAGTTACAACTTACAAGTTACAACTTCTTTATAATAAATAAGAAATGACTTATTTTAATAAATAAATTTGTTTGTTGAAGGTCCATTTAAAGAAAAGATGTCGCTTGGAGCAATTACGTCTACAATTCTTTGTTTATATTATGTACAACATCAAGCTTCGAGAGAGGAATATTCGTAGAAAGTGATTGCATATTGCCAATCTTGATAGAGGAGCCGGCTAGCGATGAGTGGCTTGTAGAGACCAAAGAGTCTTGTCTTATGGATGATATTGCATGGCCATATGAGGCAAGGGAAGAAGATGAGGCAAAGGAAGTTAATGAGAACAAAGATATTCTAGATGTCACCGCACTTGATAATGAAGTTACTAGCATTGTGGTTGATAATGAGTCTAGAGAAAAGAAACAAAGGGTCGATAGTTCATCTTCCGTGAACAAAAGGAAAAGGCCCGCCATTGATGTGTAAGACCAGGGATGATATCGAACCGGAGGATGCTGACTACATCTTGGAGGAGAATTTAGTTATAATAGATGAGATTAGGGCATGATATTATTCCAGGATATTATGACTACTTTATTTTGTATGACTATGACTTATGTTTGCAAATTTATTATGAAATTTGTTATGTTTGTGAACTTATTATGAAATTTGTTATGTTTGCGAACTTATTATAAGTTGTGAATGTGAAAAATTATTGTGATACTTGTTAAAATTTGTTGTGAGACTTGATAAATGTGTTATATATTGTTTTGATATTTTTAGATTTTTTAAATTATTTTTTTATTTATTGAAATTCTTAAATATAGATACTTAATTTTTTATTAAATAAATATTAAATCACGTAACCTATGTTATGGGTAACGTTATAACCCATCTTAACATAATAAAAGAAAAATGTTATCGTTACGTTATTATTATTTTGAATATTGGTTTACATATTGCGAAATTCGAAGGTTACAGTTGATGGATTGTAGTTATCCTCGGCTTCAAAATCAGAGGTTTTGGAACATAGGAGACTACGATGGTTTTGAGCTCAGATTTTCAGTCATACGCCGAAGGCAGATTGGGACTAGGTGGTATCGGCGCATAACAAGAAAGTCCAGATCGTTACTTCTATGGTGGAGCAAATTCTCATAAATCCTGAGTAGATCAAGGAGATCATTAGGTAATCAAGTTCAGATAGGGCTTGAACATGTTCGATCTAATAAAGTTGTGAACTCCATGAGGGTTATGGACAAGAGGAAGTGAGATGGAGGCGAAGTCAAGATTTGTTCAATTGTGCATTGATGTGAGCATATAGAGCATAATGGCTATTCTTAGACTTGAACATATTCAAGTCAAGGGAGAATTGTTAGGATTATGACTGGAATACGTCGTGAAGGTAGACGAAGCTTCATAGATCAAAATCGGACATGCATAGACATGCACGAGAAGTTATGCACAGGATAAGTTGACTTATACTTTGTATAGTCGATTTATGATCAGGTTAGTCGACTCATGCATACACTATAGACGACTGGTATTGTAACAGAGAGTGAGAATCTTAGGTTAGTCGACTGATACATCAGTATAGTCGACTAACGTGCAGATTAGCCGACTTATACATCAGTATAGTCGACTAATAGTGGTTCTGGCAGTTCCTTTTTCGAATTTTGTTTCCAATTCGAGTTAGATTCAACTTTTCTTTTCCTCTGAGGCAGTGTTCGTATTGATGGAGTTTGTGTAGGACTAGAATGGTTCTATGGTCTATAAATAACCTATTGGGGTGCCCTTCAATGTATGAGAGAAAAATTAAAAAAAGTGAGAGATTTATGAAAGAAGCTTTACCATAAAGATTCGTTGTTCTAAGCGGTCATCAAAGGGCTTGTAATCTTCTTAGCGAGAGGTGTAAATTTCTTATTGCACTCCCCCAAAGTATAATAAAGTTTTTCCCCCTTCTCTCATGAACGTACACACGATCTGTTTAATCGGTGAAATCACGTTAAATTATGTGTTGGTTTTCTCTACTTCAGAATATCTTCTTCTTCACGTTACACGATGATCCGGCTTTTCTTTTTCCCTGCGTCGATCCCAACACAAGTAAGCACTGCAAGTTAGCACATCATTAACATACATCCTAATGCTGACGTTTCAAAATCCAAGCCAATTAGCCAACCCATGAAATTCAAAAGGGTTTTATACAAATTGGGCAAAACAACTCTTAATTAGTGAATAAAAATGCTAATTTTAGGAATAATGAAAAATAAAAAGAAGGAAGAGAAGTATAATCTTGAAATAATGGGAGAAAGGGAGAGATAGGGGGTTAAAAGCATGAAAGGGAGAGAAAGGGAGAAGAGATTGGGGCGTTGGTGGGTACAAATGAAGGAGGTCAGAGGGAAAATTAAGAGAGGATGAACGGAGTATACTAAGTGAAGGATGAGAGGTTCGGATTTCGAGTGAGATGGAGGGAGCAGATGACAAGTTTCAGAGGAGATGGGTTTAAAGGAAGGAGATGATGGATTTAGGGGAGTTAGAGAGCCTTTATATTTAAATAAGAGCATTTTGAACACTATCCAATTCAAAGATAACAGAGTTAGCGTTTTGACAGTGGAAGGGAAAGTGCTTAAACTAAAACATCGAGGTAGTTCTCTTAATTTCGCTCCAGAGCTGTGGGGGGTTTGGTGTTTGTACCCTACACACAATGCTTATGGAACTAAAGTCTGGTTAAATAATCTAAGAGTGGTTATTAATATAAGGCATTGAACTAACTACTTTCTCATCTAATTCTAGATATCAATTGTACCATATGTATATTTAAAATATAAAAAATCAATTCAACAATTAAAAAGGTCTTAATATTGTCTTTTTGAAAAGTTGGGTGCCAATATTATAGCCTAATGATCTTTACTAGCGAAATTTCAAAGGAAATGAAACACAATAATGAACGTTATAATCTTGTAAATAAGTATGCATTATGAGTTCTTTTCTTCTCACAGTAGCATATTTGTATTCTTTATACTGTCGGTTTTTCGATATGTTGGGCATTATTGTTCTGCTCACATTCACTAATCTTGGTTACCGTATCTTAGTAAAACTTGTGCATATTAATCCATTTATGGGCTTATGTGATTGGTATAGGTTTTGTTGAGATCACGCCAACAATCGGGCTACGACACCAATTGTCGTGACCAAGAACGTGATTGACGTTGCGAAATCGTGATAATATATAATATTTGCAAAAAAACTAGTAAAGCAACAAAAACAAGACAAAAGAAAAATAACAGGAGGATTTAACGTGGTTCAACCAAACTCGAACTACATCCCCGAGGAAAGAACTTGAGAGGGTTTTATTAATAAACTTGGTATAAGGGATCTAACATTCCCCTTGATTCCCACAGGAGTATTCACCTTCCCCTCGAATCCCTCAAGATTTTAATAGTACTCCTCTTTGCACCGTCACATACCTCTCTTTACATTGGCTTTCTATAATTTTATTATATTACATATGCTAGGTTACAACGTTTATTTATAGAGTTTTATAATACAAATCATATTTAAACTATGAGATGATCTTGGTCGTCGGATGTTTAAAGAACTTGATCAATCCTTATATGAGTTGATTTCCTTGATCTAAAACAATTCTAAACCCTTCAATCTTTAGAAACAAATCCCCCAATGAATAGAATTTAAGTTTTATTCAGAGTTCACCAAAAAATACCAGAACGCGCCTGTAGAGGTGAAAAAAATTGACCCTCACGAGATGACACCACATGCCCAAATAACCAGGAGACTCTATCACTCAATATCCTCTCGGAGCTAGTTCAGTCCACACTAAAATCACTCTTCACCTCGAGGATACTTTTGTCCAATAGCTCTGATGTTTCAAGTAATCTCGGAGCTCTCTCTGTTTCGAAGACTTCAATTCCACACAAAACAACCACGACAACAGATCATTCCTGATCTCTGCCGATAGTTACACATCCTAATCTCCCTACACGTTCATGATATATAACACCTTCCAGCGTATGTAGTTATGGACAGAGGTAGATTTTCCTACATACAGTCCCAACAATCAAGCGCCAGCAATCATAATCGTTACAATAAATCAACACGTGTAAATCATGCGGTTACGAGGCTCATGCATGTATCATCAGCTTCTAGGTACAAAGATCAGTCAAGCATAAATATACATTTTCCTCCAACGAGAGAGGGGACTTTTGAATCTTCTTTTTTTTTCTAGTTAAGCTTATACAAGGACTCTGGCAAACAATTCTTTTAATTCCTGTAACTTGCGAATTACAGTGGATTCTCTTCCTCCTGTGATTTTTTCCGATTAATGATTTCCATGTAAAAAAAGTGTCTCTTTTTCTGTTGACACAGACACTCCCTAAGCTCGTTGTGGTGTGGATCGACCATCTGATTGCTCGTGATAGAAAATCTCCATCACAAACTGGTGCTTTCATTGAGAGTTGAGTTCCAATACTCAGATTTTCTCTATCAAACATTCCTCAGAAATCCTCCAAAAAGCCATGGCCCCGAAAAAAAAACAGCCAACCACCAGCAACGGGTCCACCTCCAAGGGTAAATCCATTGCCACCACTGGGAGCATCATTTCCCTGAGCAACCTCAACCTCAGCCTCGTCGTGAAAGAGTCTGCCTCTGCACCTTCACAAGAGGCAACCGGAGACACCCACCTGCTATCGACGTCCTCCAAATGTTCGTTGACATGAAGGAAGAGATAGCGAGCAGTAGGCACTTTTCGACCGTAAACGGGAGCAAGCGGCGCTCAATCGAGAAAATACGGCCCGTGAATGGGAGAAGTTGAAACATTTAAACAACCAGCTCCTCGCCCAAATCACAACCCTCCAAAGCACCCAAGGGCACCTCCACCGCCAGAAAGGCCCACTGCTGCGGAGGCCTAAGTCAGGAGCACACCCAGAGCCAGAGGCGACGCAAGTTAAACTCCCTTGCTCTGTGGAACGATCCAATGGCGGGTCGAGTTTGTCTCATCCCCGCACGAGGGATCAGCACGATCATACTCGGAGGACGACCGAAAAGTTCGTCTGCGTCCAAGATCTCGACAAGCTTACACAGAAGCGAGTCGAGGAAGTAAGAATGTCACACCACGGCAGATTCAGAGTCATCACCATCGATGCATCCAACTCTCCCTTCTCCGAGGGCATATTGGAATGTGAAATTTTCAAGAAGTTCACGATTCCAACCTTTAACTGCTACTACGGTCAGAGTGATTCGATCCAGCATCTCTGCCAATATCAAGACAAGATGATGATTTATGCCCGGAGCGACCCCATCTTGTGCTGATTCTTCCCCTCCAGTTTGAAAGGAGTAGCTTCCGATTGGTTCTACTCTCTTTCATCACGATCAATCCACAACTTCGAGGATCTCACCGAGTTGTTCCTCCCACAATACTCCTCCCGTCAGGAGTTCAAGTAGAACAATCACCACTTTCTTTCCATCAAGATGTGACCCTCCGACAGTCTCAAACGTACGTCAGCTACTTCCAAAGTCAGCTGGCCAAGGTGCACAACTACGGTGAAGATGTCGCCGCTCTCGCATTCATCAGCCGGCTGCGAGTCACCCACCCACTGTACAAACATCTAGTAAAGTAAAATGTCACCCGTTGAAGTGTGATCTTGTACCGAGCCCAACCGTACATCTAGTTGGAGGAAGTAATGAAAAGCTCTGCAACCAGTCTCTCAACCATGACGATGACGGGGAGAGACTGAAGGCACATCACAGAGGCTCTTCGTCGACAACCTGGGTCACGGCCAAGGCGCTTTCAAGAAGTGTCTGTTTTTGAACCCTCAGCAAAGTCCACTCAGAGCTTACCGAGTAGATGACAGCCTCACTCTACTGAAACTCTTGTTCCAGGACGTCTTCAAAGCCATCAAAGGTCAACTCTGGGTGAAGCGTCTGGAACCGAAGCAACATATTCTTTCCGTCCCAGAGCGAAGGACTACTGCTCTTTCTATGATTGCAAGGGACACCGGTCTTCCCAGTACCGGTCCCTCCAAAAGTATCTCGAATATCTTTCTAGTAAGGATATCTTCGGGAATATGTCCTTACACCCAGAGTCACATTCGAGACAGAAAGAGAGCAGAGAGCTCCATCTCCAACTCGACCATTACACATGGTTACTCAGTATAAAGCGGTTGACTAACACCAACTCTTCAGACAAGAACATGAAAGTTCCTCTAACAAATAGTACTCCTTGTATTCCATTCCACTTTCATATATTTTATTAAAATTATTTAATAAAATTACATTCCGATTCTTAATCACTTCCCTACATTCTTCTCAGGATCCGTGGAACCGGCTGACTCATACGGCCAGCCAACGAGCTCCTCTCCGGAGACTTATAATTGTATATCCAAGGAGGGATTCCCCCATCTCGGGATCGACAACATCAGCATTCGCCTTCGTGCTCCTTGGCTTATCCCTGATTGGGCAACAGTCATTCGAAAGGCTAATCCCTAATCAGGCCACTGCCAGTCCAACTTCGTAGCTGAGGGCTCTCTTAACTCGGCTCAATTTGTGTGTTCTGAGGAGGGAGGCCCACACTCGAGAACGATAACATAAGCATCTGTCTCCGGGTACTCTCAGGCTCATTCTTGATTGGGCAACTGCCCTCCGGAAGGCTCATTCCCAATCAGGCAACTGCCACCGTGAAGGCTCATCCCAGGTCTAGAAGGTTCATCACCAACCGGACAACTACCAGGCTCTTCATAATCGGGCAACTACCATCCGAAAGGTCCATCCCCGATTGGGCTACTGCCTTTATTTGTGTGTTCTGAGAAGGAAAGCCCAACTCGAGAATCATAGTACTAATATCTATCTCTGAGTTTCTAAGGCTCATTCTCAATCGGGCAACTGCCCCCTGGAAGGCTTATCTCAAGTTGAGCAACTGCCTACACAGCTTCGTAACTGAGGGCTTCCCTCACTTGGAATACTCTGCTTGTGTGTTCTGAGGTGGGAGATCCTCACTCGAGAATAGTAGACACAAAGATCTGCCTCTGGGCTCCCCTCGGCTTGCCCTCCAAATCGGGCAACTATTCAAACAAACCAGTCCACTCCGGAGAGGTTCTCACTTCACTCGGAGTTCAATCTCTGTACGTTCAGAGATGAAGCCACCATCCAGAGAGGGTAACACAAACACATCGCATCCTTACCATCCGGAAGTCATGCCTCCGAAGGGGTATGATTATTTTACAATCCAAACAAGACAAAATCTAAACATGAATAAGTCATTTCTATTATGAAATACATGTCATTACATTTCATTAAGTTTCATTATGTCGTTACACCTGACAAATGGAACACATGAAATTCGTTTACATCCATGTGTTTACACGTTTGAAAAAGAAATACAAGAGATCCGAAAACTAATTCTGCCACCATGGCCAGACCCTGATATAAGAACAACAAAATTTTGTTTATCAGAGATCTCCCAGAAGCAGGCAACTGCCATGGCTCCTGAGAAGGCAACCATACAGCATCTCACGTTCCTCCAAGGCACCCAGGCCAGCACCACCGCAACGGTCCCCAAGAAGTCCTCCAAGATCGATGCAGTGACGTCCAACCAGATGAACTCCGGCAAAATACCCCAGAAGAAGATAGCAACACTTCTCCACTTTGGTATTTGAGGAAGAGGTTCAAGCTCCAGGGTGAAAAGCAATTCACTAACACAGCCGATCGAAGAACGCGCTCCCTTCATTCCTCATGCACTTGATACGAAGGAAGGGTCGGATCCCAAAGATCAATCCTCACCCTCTTAAAATTGGGCGACTCGGAATCAGATCATCGGCTCTAATCGAAGCGTGCCAGCAAGCAATCGCTTCCGGCGGTGGAGCTCTGTCATAACGACTAATGTATTGTGACATGCTCATCACAACGACTAAAATATTGCGCCAATCAGACTCTCGAACAGTGAGAGTTCAACCACCATCTTCTTCCTTCCTATTTTCTTGCTCTCTCTGTTGAAGAAGAGAAAAGAATACATGGCAACCCAACAAAGCAACAATGGAGGAATACAAAAGTTTCTCAGAAGAGATGGCAGAGTTTACTTTCACCCAAAAAGATCCAGCCTATTTACAAATGGCGGGGGAGGAGCCAAACCGTCTCCAATTCAAATTTCTAGTCCCTGAAAAGTCAGTTCACATCCCAAGATATTCAGTCAACCGAGGAGACATAATATTGAACTCTCTCAGCACACAATCTCAGTCATCATAGCGCCATGATCCGAAGAGGCGTCAATTACAAATTTCAAGAAAATCAACTGATCGACATGTCAGCTATCAGCCAGCAGCGCAATCTCCAAGTCAATTCAGACAATCCGCATTTAATTTCAAGATCCTTCTCTGCCAACAAGCATTAAGACAAAATAATCTTCTACCAACTCCGCTCTTTCGACTTCTCTTCCGCAGGTTCCGACAAGTGAAAGAGCGGGGTGCATCTGTAATAGTCAAAAATTGACCCTCACAGGATGACACCACGTGTCCAAGTAATCAAAACCGTCACTCCATATCCTTACAGAGCCAATTCGATCCACAGAATACTTCTGTCACGGTAGCTTTGATGCTCCAAGTCATTTCGGAGTTCCCTCCGTTTGAAGACTTCAATTCCACACAAAGCTACCACGGCAACCTGATCTCCACCGACAGTTACGCAGCCAAATCTTCCCCCATATTTAACGCCCTCTAGTGTGGGTAGTTATAGACAAAGGCGAATTTTTCAGCATACAATCCCAACAATCAAGCACCAATAATCATGTTCATTACAACAAATCAAAAATGTGCAGATCATGTGATTACGAGGATAACACATGTACCATCCGCTCACAGGCATAGAGATCAGTCAAGCATAAATATACCTTCTCCTCCAATGAGAGAGGGGACTTTTAGATCTTATTTTCTTTCACTTAAACACAACACTGAGACTCTGACAAATAATTCACATAATTCCAGTAACCTACAAATTATAGTGGATTCTCTTTCTCCCCGTAGTTTTTTCGATTAAGAGTTTCACATAAAAATCATGTGTTTTTTTAGTGATGTGCATTATTTCATCTCACACACACGGCACTCGCTAATCTCGCTTGTGGTGTGGATCAACCGTCCGATCGCTTGTGGCAAAAAATCTCCACCACAGTGCCCGAAAAGGAAACATGAATCCGATTCTAGGCCTTTGGATGTCGACAGGCCCGAGGTGTGCAGTCTGTTGACAGTACCTGCTGCCTGTCGACTGAGCCGTATTTCTTTTCTGTTGTGCGCGGTCGACAAGCATATCGACTGCGCCACCCCGTTTTCTTTGATATGCTTCTTTTTTAAGTTTTTTCTTTGATCATCTCTTCTTAAAAACAAAGCAATTTCATAACATGTTTCCCATCAAATGGGAGCCAAAACTGCCACGTCATGGAATATTTTGCATATTGATTGATTAAATTCACTTAAATCAAAATGGTGTAGCTGAAAGGAGCATAACGTTTGAGTTGTCAAACCATATCGGATTAAAGTAATTCAAAATTTCTTGTTGTGTAATCAACATGTCCCCTTCATATCCCTTAAGCTGGGATTCTCCAGAAAAGGTTTACACTTTTTCTTTTTCTTCTGAATCAAAACTATTGGGTGTTAGCCCTCACGTTCCATTAATAAATAGTAAACAAACAAGCCTAACAGATAAAAAAAATACGACCCTCGGTCCCCTTAATTAGATATCTTTGTCTGTAACTGTTGACCCAATTGATGCCAACCAATTAAGCGACTAACTTGGTTGTTTAGCTTTGTGTCTTGTATTTAGGTCGCATGTACAAATAGGATGGATGGATCAAGCCACAATGCATATAAGGTAGAAGGAAGTCAAGTTCCAAGACAATTGAAGCTACTCAAGTCTATTCTATATCAAGCAGAGCATATTACAAGAGTAAATTTTCATATTTCATTCTTTAGGATGGGTAGCTTATTTCCCTTTTCTCAAAAAAAAATTACTCTTAAAAACTATTTTGTAAAGTGTTGAGAGGGGAAACTCTATTTGGCTGTAGAACTAAGTTTTGAGGTCTGCTTTCTTAGCCATAGGATAACTTTTTTCCTTGGCCAAACCTTTCTAGAACTATTTTCCTATCAATTTCGTATTTATATCAATTTTGCTAAAAATTCCAGAATTTTAATAGGCACTTGTTTGGTTATTTCCCCTGGTGAGTTATTAACCATAGCTAAAAGGCATTTTTAAAAAGTCATCTGCTAACCTTAAAGGGAAAGAAAAATAAAAGAGAAGGCAAGAATTAGAAAGGATGTAGCCATCGTGTAATTATAAGGTCCACATTTTCTAACTTACCAATAAATCTTTGGCTCATTCCATCTTTTTTTAAACTTCTAATTTTCGGCTATATGTCGAAAAAACCCTGAAAGAAAAATGATAGTTTAAACTTCATATACTTTTTTCTTTACCTTGTATAGTGCTTTGAGATTGGCAAGTTGCTAACTGACGATGGAAAGGCAATCCACAAAGCAAAGTATATATGCACAAAGCTAGAAAGTCTCCAGTGACTTATTCTAAGGTCTTAAAATTTGGGAGAGAGATGGATATTTATTAAAAGCTGATTATTTAGGAAAAAAAAGAACAATATTTCTATCCTCCTTCAAATTTGAATGAACTTTGTCATGTGTAACCTTTTAAATCATTCTTTTACACCCTTCCTTGCTTTTCTTTCAAAATTTCTTTTCAACCCCTACTTTTCTACCTTGATCCAAAACTTTGTTCTTCTATCTATAAATTCTCTACTTTTATTATTTGCAAAAGTATTAACTTTTAAAGAGAGACACTAAATTTATAGGTTAAGAATGAAAATAAAGGGCTTAAAAGAATTTTTGAAAGAAAACCAAGAGGTTCAAAGATAAATAGTCTAGACGAAATCCATTCAAATTTGAGGGAACTAGAGGTGATTTTCTTTAAGAAAATTGTGGGGGGAGGGGGGGAGAGAGAGAGATGATCGTGGAGTACAAAGTAAGGAGAGGCAGTGAAAATTAGTAGTCATATGAAAAATTAGGAGTAATACTCAACCTTTGGAAATTGGTACTTCCAATTCCAAAGTACCAATTTTCAAAAGTACGGAATTGTTTCTATTCAGAAATAATAGCTTTAGATCACATTAAGTCCTATTAATCTAGAGGTAAAAGATTATCAATTGGAGGTTATTATTAGGTGGGAGAGTTTAAATACATTGGAGATAATGGATTAGATATAGATTTGGTGATTACATGTATCTGGACTAGTAGAGAATGTAGAAAAGGTTGAATTAGATGAACTCTGTCCTCCTCCAAAACTCTTGGGCTTTTTACAGAATTTAAAGCTGTGATAATTTTCATTGTAGTTGAATGGTCTTTATCTCTACCTCCTTTTTTATTTTTATTTGTTGGAGAAAGGCCTGTAGGGATCATAGGAAGGAGAAAGGCGACAAAGGAGTGAGGCATTCTTAAGAGAGGGAAGCCCTCAAAGAGGAAAAGAAGCTCTCATGAAAGTAGAAAAGATTCTTCGAAAGAGAAATATTGCCACACGATTCTAATTGTCCCTCCTACTGTGCAAATAGATCAGATAAGCCTGCACGAGTCGCCAATAGTCTCCATGTGTCATGAACTCAAGTAGTTGCATAATAAGTGTCTCTGATAGTGTGTCCCTATTTAATACAAAAATCTACTCACCCACTGTAGATAAAAATATTTGAACCCAAAACCTTCCCAGGATAAGGAAATATCGTGCCACTTGAGCTAAGGTCAGTAGGCCCTTTTTGCTTAATATAATGATTAGATCATGTTAACAGATAATGACTTTACGATGTCCTAAAAAGAAATTAAAGTAGAACCAATCAAATATTACTCCATTTTCAATACTATATGATAACTTTTTAAGAATATTACACAGAATAATTAGGCATGAAGCACATAATTATAGTAAAACATTATGTGATTAGGGCTTGAGGAGTGACTCATTCAATGAGGTTCGTACATAGTCAGTAAAGACATTCTTTTGATTGTATAATCTCTTTGATAGTAAACCCTAGAAATAGTGTATTTTGAGAGTCTACAACTCCTACGATAGACGAGTAGGCAGATCAATATGCAGCCAACAACAAGAAGAATTCTCTCCAACTTCATGTATTTTAATATTTTTTGTTGAATGATAAGGATAAATCCCATAATCCCATGTATGAAACCCATCAATTGAAGTACAAAACACATATATCCATGTTATTTATCTAATGGACAGTATAATAATGGTTATGAGAAGAAAGATATATCAATTACATGAAATGTTCAATATACACATTGCACAACACAAACTTTGTAGGACCATGATGAGTCCAAGTTAAATCATCAAGTTAGAACAAAGATAAAATGGAAAAGCTCTGTACTTGCAACTGTAAGAAATATATGCCATTTGGTGCAGAGTTTAAACAAGCCCAAGCATGCACACATGCATGCACACATGCAAATAAGCACAATTGAAAAAGACCAAAATGCCTATACATGGAAACATGTACACACCCTAATGCATATGTAGACATACACATGCGTTAAATTCAAATGTAATTTTAAACATAAATAGACCAAAAGACACAACACATGTACAGGCACGCAAGGCAAAAAGAATCATATTTACAACAATTATGACAATTATGACATTTAATGAAATTATGACGCTATATTTATATATACAACATGCACATCAAGAAGTCAGTAATTATTTTGTTCAAAGTAACAAATTTTATTAACATAACAAACCAAATAACATATCTTACCTCTTCTCTAGACTTTTTTGTAGTCTCTAGGGAACTTGGAGGCTTGCTTCTTAGATGTATGAGCTTAAAATGACCGCAAAAGTTAGGTTTATCAATCCACCAACTAGCCGTCATAGTTTCATATGTGTCCCGCTCTTATTGACAACTCATAAAGGGTTGTTGTTAGGGTTATAAGCACTTAGTATTCATGGATTTAGTTAACCTTTTTTAGTTGTCAAAATTTGATGAATTCTTTATGTAGAATTCTCGACTCTCAGTCATACTATATAGACGAGGCAAGTAGGCAACACCACTTTTGATAAGAAAAGGCAATGAGGATAAGCACTTAGTATTCATGAAATTTTGATGAATTTTTTTTGCTAGTCAAAATTTGATGAATTCTTTGCATAGATTGTTGACTCTAAGTCATACTCTGTAGCGGTGGCAGTCCCATTTTGATAGGAAGAGGCAACTATGAGATATAATACTAACATTTTTTAAAGGAAAAAGAGATGCATACAGATAGTATGTAGATGAGATGGTCAAGGTTTTTTTTTCCCCAAGAAATTGGTTCTGAGTTTAATTCTCACCTTCCACAATAGTAGCACCCACGAAATTTTCCCCAAATAATTGACCAACGTGTGACGAAGAGGGAAGCCGCATGCCTGGGGATTAGGCAAGTGCTCTGAGGAGCTCAACCTTATCATATTTTGTACTACATTCTCAAATTCAATTGGGACATGAACTCAGTATTTGATTAGGATTTAACTCCCAGGAACAAATATCTTTTTTATCCATTAGGAAGATAGGTGAAGTTATCCTATAATCTGCAGTGATCTGTTAATGTAGAAGTGGACCA
>JAVJIF010020292.1:0-50941 GCA_038442645.1 Agave tequilana | reverse complement strand
TTTTTGATGAGATTCTCTTTAGTATGAAGCTTATCTTTCAGAAGCAACCAAATAAAGCTTTTGACCTTTAAGGGAGCAATGGATTTCCAAAAGGGCGTGTTTGGTTGGGAAATTCGGTCAGAGAAAATTGGCCGCTGTCGGGTCTCTTTTGAGAAAATTTAACCTAACAGCGGTAAGTTTTTCAGATATTTTTCTATAAATAAAAAAACATCTAGAAAACTGATAAATTTTTCTGGACTTTTCTCCAACAAAACAAATAGGCTTTGATGGAAAAGCCCGTGGGAATTTTAGAGCAATTTTTTATTTTTTGGGTCATTTCCCAGTAGACAAACAGCCTCTTAATGGAGCCATTCATATATCGCACTTGTTTGAAAAGTGGATTTCAATTGCCTTGCTAACAATAGAGAACTCAATTAACACCAACCAAAGAAAAGAGGAAAGAAAACGAAAATTATAGCAACAAAATAATGATTGGGATCTTTTTTTGAGAAAAATAATGATTGGGATCTTGATTAGATGAGATATAAAGTAATGCTTGCAGCCAAACAATTGGGTTTTAATTTGACATCAAAAATATGTTTCATGCATGGGAGTGACTTAATTTGATTTTTTTGGTTTAATGAAAGGAGACGTAACACAAAATGAATCAATACTCACCTAATTATCTCACACATGCCTCTCATATCTCTCGTCTCAAAATATGCAGAAACTAAAGAACTACAAGCATGATAATATGAGTTATCACATGTATTTATAAAACTGTTGAGACCACCCTAACAATCGTGTTATTGTTGAGAAATATGAAGAATAAATGTGAATCTTTGAGTTGAATTACGGCGAGATCCATTGATCAAAATCAATTCGATAATGGTTGGAGTGTGTTCTCCTCCATTGGGATGAACATGGTATATTCACATGTTCAATTCTGACTTCGAATGAATGAGATATTCAAGTCTAAAGTTTGCCTAATTCAAAGCCAAAAGGGGACTAAAGGTAGCTAAAAGTATTTAGTCCCACATTGGTCATGGGATGAAAGTTTGAAGTGTTTAAATAGAGAAAAATGGGAACAAAGGGTGTGCCCTTTGGGTACTTGGAGTTTTTGCGCGCGATTAGGGGGAAACCATGCCCGAACGGGCGCTAGCGGCACAGGCGCGGGCTCGGGCTCGGGTTCCCTACCCGGTCCAATTCTTTTTGAACTAGGTCTCACGGGTATGGGTTACCGCGGATCCTAACCGCCCAACGCAACGGCTGTCAGCAAACCGCCGCGATCAGTTGGACGGTTGCTGTCTGAAACGAACCGTTGCAACCATTCGGTGGGTTCGGACCATTATACCCCTCCTGGAGCCCTATAAATAGTGCTCCGCTTCTCTCAAACAAAACACACAACGCAACAAAAGCAAGCAATGCAGGAAAAGAATTCTTCCTCTGCATTCTGAACTGGGCTTTCTGCAACTCAAGTTCGAAGTGACTTCCAACAGGAAGTGGGAATTCTGCAACTCGGATTCCGAAGCGACTTCCAAGAGATTCTGAAAATTCGTTCTGAAAGAAGGCTCAAAAAATTCAACAAATTCTTTAATAGAATTGTTGTCTAAATCTTTGACTTTCAATGAAGAATATTCTTCTGCCTCTCCTCCAAAGAAGTGGGAATTCTGCAACTCGGATTCCGAAGCGACTTCCAAGAGATTCTGAAAAATTCGTTCTGAAAGAAGGCTCAGAAAATTCAACAGATTCTTTAATAGAATTGTTGTCTGAATCTGTGACTTTCAAAGAAGAATATTCTTCTACCTCTCCTGACAAATATTCTCCTTGAAATTTGTCTTGGTCCTGCTACTTCAATAATCCTGTGAAGGTACTGGTTAACTACGGTTTGACCGTACGGTGATTTGATAGTGCTATCCAAATACCGTGAAGAAGTATTGTATTTTGGGAGATCAGCGTCCAATAACCCGTTAGCACTGTTGTGGGGGGCGTAATTATCTTAAGGAGAATTGCTATAAGCGTACATCACTCCAAGTACTGTATAAGTGAATTAATTTTCTTTATACAGGGGTTATACTGATATTCAGTATATTGAGACTGACTTATACCAATCTAATTGGTGTTTAACCAAGAAAGATAATTGAAAGGTGGTTCTTTAATTAAGGAACGTTCTATTGAACGGAAACCTCCCACCTGATATTCACTGACCTGGCCAATTAGATCGGTGATATTTCGGTGATATTGATTAGTTGTCAGATTGATCCTAGAAACTAACAATCTTAAGACAATTATTGAAATTTCTTACTTCTGTTCTACTTGAACTTGCAGAAAATGTCTGAGACTAATCAAGACAGCTCAAGTAAGGCACCAACATGTAGATTCAAACTTTGATACTTGCTCCACTTCCTAACCCGAAGCCGGAGAAGCCAGAAAAATTTGATGGCACAGAATTCAAGAGGTGGCAACAGAAGATGCTCTTCTACTTGACCACTTTGTATCTGGCCAAATTCCTGCAAGAGGATCCACCAGAACCCAGAACTGATCAGGACTCAGTCCTTGCAGTCGATGTATGGACTCAGATGACTTCCTTTGTTGAAACTATATTTTGAATGGATTAGATGACTCTCTTTACAATGTCTACAGTCCCATCACAACGACAAAAAATTTGTGAGTCAGTCTTGATAAGAAATACAAGACTGAGGATGCCGGTACTAAGAAGTTCGTCGTAAGACGATTTCTGGAGTACAAAATGGTTGACAACAAGACTGTGATCAGTCAGGTGCAAGAGTTTCAACTTATCTTTCACGAGAAAGAGGCCGAAGGTATGAATCTACCTGAAACTTTTTCAGTTGCTACTATCGTGGAGAAACTCCAACCTGCGTGGAGAGATTTCAAGAACTACCTGAAGCATAAGCGCAAGGAGCTGAAGTTGGAAGATCTCATTGTGAGGCTTCTAATTGAGAAGGATAACGAAAGTTCGAGAAAAAGAGCAGTAAGAACTCCTATGAAGCTAAGGTCAATGTGATCGAAGACTCAAAAAGGGAAAGCGTCTACTTCTAAAGGCTTAAAACGGAAGAAGACGGCCCAAGAGTACAAAGGCAAGGTCCAAGAAGGTAAGAACATCCGCTTCAAGGGAACCTGCTACATCTGTAATAAAGAAAGGCATAAGACGAATGAATGTCATAGCCGTCTCAAAAAGAACAAGAATAACCATCCACAGGCAAACCTGACCGACCATGCGTCGCCAAGCCTTTCAGCTGTGGTATCAGAAGTGAATCTGACGACCAACAATAAGGATTGGTGGGTAGACACTGGGGTATTCGGGCACATCTGCTCTGAGAATTATTATTCTCTGAATATCAAAAACTAGAGCAAGATGAGCAACTCTTCATGGGAAACTCATCTGTCTCCAAGGTTGAAGAAGGAAAGCTCATCCTGAATTAGACATCTGGGAAAGAGCTTACTCTGTACGATGTGCTACATGTTTCAGATATCCGCAAGAATCTGATCTCTAGATCAATACTTAGTAAGAAAGAATTTAGAATGTTTTTTGAATCAGATAAATTTGTACTTACTAAGGGTGGGATGTATGTGGAAAAGGTTATCTTGTTGAGGGACTTTTTAGAGCCAATGTTGCAGTGGCGGACAAAAAGTCTGTGTATTTGTACCCAAAGCATAAATAAAGAAAAATATTCTGTTTATTTGCTTGAGTCTCCTACTTTATGACATGCTAGATTAGGGCATGTAAATTACAAGTCGTTAAAAAACTTGTCTAATTTAGGATATATTCCTAAACTCAACTTGGAAGAAATTCGCAAGTGTGAGATTTGTGTTGAGGCCAAGTTAGCGAAAATTCATTTCACTCAATTGATCAAAATACAAAACCTTTAGGGTTAATCATAGCGATCTGTGTGACTTGAAGTTTATGCCAACTAGAGGCGAGAAAAAGTATTTTATTACTTTTATTGATGACTGTACAAGATACTATTATGTGTATCTTTTAAACAGTAAGGATGAGGCAGTGAATATGTTTATAACATATAAAGCCGAAGTTGAGAATCAACTCAACAAGAATATTAAGATTCTAAAATCCGATAGAGGCGGAGAATATGAATCAAATGATTTTAGTGAGTTATGTGCTAAATTTGGTATAATCCATCAAACAACAACACCATATACTCCTCAGCAAAATGGAATTGCTGAACGGAAGAATAGAACTTTGAAGAAGATGGTCAATTTCATGCTCGTAAGTTCTGAAACTCCACAGAATTTGTGGGAGGAAGATCTGTAAACTGCAAATTATATTCTAAATAGAGTACCCCACAAGAAACTTGGTGTTATACCATTTGAGTTATGGCATGGAAGGATACCTTCCTACCATTACCTCAAAATGTGGGGGTGCCTTGCAAAGGTACTGCCACCATTACATAAAAAGACTAAGTTGGGAGAAGAACTATGGACTGCATATTTATAGGCTATGCCTTGAATAGTAGTGCCTACATATTTCTGGTTCATAAATCAGAAATATCAGATATTCATGTAAACATGATTATCGAATCTAGAGATGTTGTGTTCTTTAAAAACATCTTCCATACAAACGGAAAACAGATAAGACTTCTGGGAAAAGAACACATGAGATGGCATTCAGGGACGAAAGCCCCGAGGAACCAGTTGTTAATGCGGAAATTGAACCAAGAAGAAGTCAGAGATCTAGAATCTCAAATCTTTTAGTCCAGATTTTATAGCATACGCTATTGAAAGCGAGCCTCAAACATTTAAAGAGGCTATGTCTACCCCAGAAGCGCAAATGTGGAAAGAAACTATAAATAGTGAAATAGAATCCGTACTAAGTCATCATACTTGAGAATTGGCAAACTTGCCTCATGGCAGTAAACAAATTGGGTGTAAGTGAATTTTTAAAAGAAAATTAAAACCCGATGGATCTATCGATAAGTACAAGGTTAGATTAGTAGCAAGGGCTATCGACAAAAGGAAGGACTTTACTACTTCGATACTTATTCACCAGTAACAAGAATAACGTCCATTCGGATGTTGATTGCAATTGCAGTATTGCATAACTTAGATATCCATCAAATGGATGTCAAGACTGAAGAAATATATATGGAGCAACCTGAAGGATTTATAGTCAAGGGCCAAGAACACAAAGTGTGTAAATTGGTAAAATCCTTATACGGTCTAAAGCAGGCTCCAAAATAATGGCATAAGAAATTTGATAGTATCATGATCAAGATGGATTCACTATCAATGAATGCGATAAGTGTGTTTCACAAAAAAAAGTTGAAAATGCATGTATCATTGTTTGTCTTTATGTAGATGACATGTTGATACTTGGGATTAATATTGAAATTATTAAGTCCACTAAGAAAATATTATCCAACAGTTTTGACATGAGGGATCTGAGAGTTGCTGATGTAATTTTAGGAGTAAAAATCACCAGAACACCAGATGGAATCAGTCTATCTCAATCTCACTACGTGGATAAGATGATAGAAAGATTCAAGGATCATGGGATAATAGAGAATAGAAATCCTTTTCTCTCAGACATCCACCTTCGTAAGAATACAGGAACTGGAGTACACCAGTTGGAGTATTCTCAGATTATCGGAAGTCTAATGTATTTAATAAATTACACTAGACCTGATACTGCTTACACTGTAAGTAAGTTAAGCAGATACACTAGCAATCCTAGTGATGATCATTGGACTACTCTACTACGAGTATTAGGTTACGTATCACATACCAAGGAATATGCCTTGAGATATGGACAGTATCCACCTGTACTTGAAGGATACAGTGATGCTAATTGGATTGCAGACTCTGAGGAATCAAAATCAACTAGCGAATATGTATTTACTCTAGGAGGAGCAGCGGTATCTTGGAAATCTTTCAAACAAACATGTATTGCCCGTTCCACTATGGAATCGGAATTCATAGCCTTTGATAAGGCCAGAGATGAAGCAAAATGGCTTCGACAATTTTTGAAAGATATACCATTATGGCAAAAGCTAGTGCCCGCTATATGCATACACTGCGATAATCAGGCAACTATATCTAGGGCACAAAATGTTATATACAATGATAAGTCTAGATATATTCATCGTAGACATAATACTGTTAAGCAGTTGCTCTCAAATGGAATTATCTCTATTAACTTTGTCTCGTTAAAAGATAATTTAGCAGATCTGCTTACTAAAGATTTAAGTAGAGAGCGTATAAACTGCGCATCGAGGGGAATAGGTCTAAAAGCCTAACCTTACCGAGTTAGCTTAATGAAAACCTCACTTAGCGACTGGAGATCCCACGGACTAAATTCAAGAGAAAAAACTAGTTATGATTGACTCAGCAAGTAAGCATTTAGGAGCTTGACTCAAATCCATTCCTAAGGTGCACACAAGTGCTTTTTACAAGTGAATTAAGGATAAGCTTAACGCTTTTAAGATGCCTATATCTTATTACTAAACAAGTGGAGTAGAGTAGACTACTCTTAATAGGACGATCACCTATGTGAGTATAGGTTGGGTCGGCTCTTTGGGAATTTCTATGGAGGCTGTTATTCCCTAAAGATATTCTCTGAAACTAAGAATATCCAGGGCCAAAATGGACACAACCGAGAATCAAAGTTGATTTGAAAAGTGGTTAACTACAGTGGGTGCTCCTCCAAAGTGAAGACAAATATTCTCCCGGAAATTTTCTTGGTCCTGCTGCTTCAATAATCCTGTGAAGGTACTGGTTAATTACGGTTCGACCATACGGTGATTTAGTAGTGCTATCCAAATACCGTGAAGGAGTGTTGTATCTTAGGAGACCAGCGTCCAGTAACCCGTTAGCACCGTTGCGGGGGGCGTAATTGTTTTAAGGAGATTCACTATAAGCGTACCTCACTCCAAATACTGTATAAGTGAATTAATTTTCTTTATACAGGGGTTATACTGATATTTAGTATATTGAGACTGACTTATACCAGTATAATTGGTGTTTAACCAAGGAAGGTAATTGAACGGTGGTTCTTTAACTAAGGAACATTCTATTGAACGGAAAACCTCCCACCTGATATTCACCGACCTGGCCAATTAGATCGGTAATATTTCGGTGACATTGATTAGTTGTCAGATTGATCCTAGAAAATAACAGTTATGACATTAACTGTTGTGTGTGCTCAGGATCATGATCGACGTTAAGAAAACGTGACAATAATAATACTTGTAAAAGAAAACTAGTAAAATAAAGAAGCATACCAAGACAAAAGAGAAATAACAAGAGAATTTAACATGGTTCAGCTAAACCCTTGTCTACGTCTACGGAGAGAGAACTTGAGAGAGCTTTATTAATAAATTTAGCACAAGAGATCTAATATTCCCTTTGATTACAAAAGTATTCATCTTCCTCTTGAATCTCTCTAGATTACAAGAGTATTCCTTCTCTTTACACTGTCACCTACTCTTTTCTTTGCATTGTCTTTTTTTCTCTTCTAGTGTTACAATGTACTAGGTTACAACAGTTACAACCTTTATTTATAGAGTTTTACAATACAAACTCTATTCAAATTATTTAATGATCTTGGCCGTCAGATGCTTGAAGAAATTGATCGAGTTGATTTCCTTAATCTAAAATAATTCTTAACCCTAAACACATCCTTAAAAATAGAATTTGAGTTTTATTCGGAATTCACCAGAAAAGAAACCTATATGCACCCGAAAAGAAAACCAGAATACTGTTTTGGGCTTCTGGTTATCGACAGGCATGAGCGGGCTGATGACATGCCCCTGTCGACAGGCCTTTGTGCCTGTCGAAAACCTGTTCTTGATTTCTTTTCTGTTGAGTGCTGTCGACAGGCCTGTCGACAGTCTTTTGCGTGCAATCGACATTTCTTGATCTACAATTTTTTCCAAATTCTTCTTCCTCTTCAATTTTGATTGAATCTATGATCATCATCTCCCTTTGAAAACAATCAATTCACAACAGAAAACAAATCAAATTCACAACAAAAAACAAGCTTCACTTGAGAGCAAAGCTCCACGCACCCAAAAGTGGTGGCTAAAGAGACAACTCGCCTAACTAACAAATACGGCCCTCCCCTTGCCTTTTCTCCCATCCCTTTTCGCATCATTGAGATGCCTAAAATATCTTCTACACTATTCACAACAAAGATCAAGAACCACAAACTTCCCATCAATGAACAAAATTTGCAACCGATTTTTTTCTATAATGGTGTGTGTCCAATGTATGTGCCATCCTTCCTTTGCTTGGACGCTAAAGCTTTCTATTTATAACCAAGATTGCCCAACTTAATGCTCATGCTACTTGGTTTCTCATGAGGTTTGATCTCACAGCAATACAAAAGCCACTCTGGCTACAAGATCTTTCTTTGCTTCGGATGCAAGAAAATCACCAGAAACCAACTTGGGGAGTAGAAGTACTTGTGTGTTTGCCTCTTTGAGTGTGCTCCTACACTTTCAATAGCCTCTTCCTTTCTCAAGAATCATGTTAGTTAAATCTATGAACTCAAATCACTGCTTAATAACAGGTATTAATGCTTGTGTGTTCAGTATAAACACTACCCAGATGCATAAAAAAAGTCTGACAGAAAAAAAAATCTAAGATGAATATGGGGGCAGCCTACAGGCTATGGCATACGCAAGAACACAACACATTTTCTTTTGTATTCGTTTTCTCATCAAGACGGCGCAGCCTGAGTTAATCAAGGAGCGATATTATGAAATTAGGATCAAAGTGTTTTGAGGGAATCTACGAAAACTACTGACAGTGATGCGGAGTTTTGCATCGACAAGTTTGTGTTTGTATTGAGTGCCCTTACACATCCAATGCATCTTTAGTGATATTAGTTTGATATATCGAATTCTTTTCACTAAGGCTCAAGAAGAAAAGCTGGGAGAATAGCAATAAAATGAAGAGCTAACTTGCTGGTTTGAAGAGCTCTCAAGTTTACAACAACTACAGAGATCCGAGCCTAAGTATATATCTTCATGATACTAGAGCCTAATTTTGCCAGAACAAAAATGTGAGGAGCTTAAGCAAGTGTTAAGCTCTTCAGGTACTGAAAGTACTTGTGATGAAATTGGCCTGCAGGAAACATCAAGGGCTGCACCATCTTCACTTTAGAATATAAGCACCAATGATAAAGGTGCATGTGTTCGTCTTGCCCATGTAATTATAATGGACCATGTGATGGTGATCCAAGATTGGATCTCACCAGCAAATGCTTGAGAGATACTCAAAAGGGTTTCAATATGAGACTCTGCTCAAGTTTTTTATATACACGCGGCCATGGGGGCCATTTCCTCTCCTTGTTTTGTGGAAGATGAGGTGCACTTTGGGAGCACGATGGCTCTCTCTTCCTCTTTGTTTACTTCTTCAGAACAAAGTGCATGGCTAGTGTTTTCCTTTTCTTTTTCTTTTTTGCTAGTCAAGTTTAAAAAACCAAAAATACAAAAAAGACAAAAAAAGGAGGAAGATTACAGTGATGATGTAACCCCAAAGGGAGTTGTGGATCAGCAGTTGCCCCTCCAGATCATCGTCCAAATCGTCCAACACAGTCGGATCGAAGGAAGGATCAGAGAGGGTAGCCAAGAGAGAAAAATCACTACGACGGGCGCTTTTCGATTTCTTCTCAACTTTGAACAGCCGAGAAGAGGATTTTGAAATAGTCGGGGTGTAGCCCTTAAGGGTATCAATGACCTCCTTGTCCTTCCGCTTGGGAAACTTGATGAAGGTGGAGAGAGGTCGATCATCGTCCATGCAATGGCATTTCAAAGGTTCGAGCACCTCCTTACCCTTCTTCTTGGCCAGAGATTTGATGGGGGTGGAAAGAGCTTCAACAGAGTGATCGCTGGATGAACTAAAACCCACCAGAGCCGCACTCACCTTGATGACAGCTTCCTCGGGAGTTATGATAGGCTTGGTGGGTTGCAGTCTGCACCCGAGGTGATCGGAGAGGCGCCTCAGACTCTTACCCTCTGTCGTTCCCCTGCAATCCTCCGACGACCATTGGAGAAGAAGAAACCTGCTCATAATCCATTCCAATGCGTGGAGGAGAGGAGTAATGGGTTGGGGCTTGATCCAAAGAGCCCGAAGGCCCAAACCCCAAAATACCCCTTTCTTGGGTTTTTTTTCCCCCAATTGGGCCTCTAGGCCTATAAGCCCGGGCAGAGGTCTGGACTGGAGGGGGGCAGCTCACATGGCCTGCCAAGGCAACAACCGAGAATCAAGATGATAATGCAGGGTGCGGCGGCGCGAACAGAACCCTAGATTATCGCCATTGCAATCGGACGTGGATCCACGGCGTGGGGGGGGGGGGCAGCTTGTCATCATCGGCGGAGGCAGGGGCCGCTGTAGGAGCCATCTCGATGTTCGCAAATGAGAGATATGACAGAGTTGCTTTTCACGGCAAAGAAGGGCCAAATCGAGGAGAACGACAGTCAATCAGATGATGGCCGACTCGGTCGAACTTCTAATAGAACAAATGTATGTGCTTGTAATGGAATTGCTGCTAAACAGAGTAGATGCCAAGTTTTCAAAGCTCACATTGGTCCCTGGCACAAGAGGGTTTCAGAGATCAATTTCGACAGCCGCCCGAGCGAATCTTCCTTTAGTCAGAACTCTGTGGCTTGGTCAAACTTGACCAAACGACTGGCAACGACAACAACCAACTACAATGTCAGTCGTGTCCAAAGCACCGGTGGAAGATCGGGAAGGCACATTCACACTGTAATCCGAATAAGCATATCTGATGACAGCCTGAACTCAGGGGACCAGTGATCCAAAACAAGCACAACATCGTCCAATGCCCAAGGACCATCAAAGGAACATGATCCATGTCCTCAGAATTGGTGAAACGAAACATAAAGAAACCAAATGACATGGGCAAGATTTCCTAGTCATTTTGAGGATGCCATAAGGAAGCAAGGCCCTCTTGGAACTTATCAAAAGAGCACGGCCCAAAAACTTACCAACAAGTGATAACACCATGGGGCATGTATTGAAAATCGTGTCGTGAGCACAGACATACATGAGCAGGTAAGGAGGCGGTCAGTAAAGTAAATGTGATAAAACTAGTTATATAAGCCCAAATTATCGATTTATTAAATTAGTACGTCGAATGGATAATCCAAATAAGGAAACCCTCATATATATACCACATACCTCACGTCACCGTATTCTGAGTTCATGTAACCTGAATTATCTTCTAAACTAAGAAAATAGCATAAAAATCGATAAAATCAATAATCGTCCAACACAGTCGGATCGAAGGAAGGATCATAGAGGGTAGCCAAGAGAGAAAAATCACTGCGACGGGCGCTTTTCAATTTCTTCTCAACTTTGAACAGCTGAGAAGAGGATTTTGAAATAGCCGGGGTGTAGCCCTTAAGGGTGTCAATGACCTCCTTGTCCTTCCGCTTGGAAAACTTGATGAAGGTGGAGAGAGGTCGATCATCGTCCATGCAATGGCATTTCAAAGGTTCGAGCACCTCCTTACCCTTCTTCTGTTGGAAATTCTACTTAACAAGAATCAATCTGACAACTAATCAAGATCACTGAGATATCAACAATCTAATTGGCCAGGTCGGCAAATATCAGGTGGGAGATTTTTCGTTCAATAGAACGTTCCTTAATTTAAGAACCACCTTTCAATTTCCTTCCTTGGTTTAAGCACCAATTAGACTGAATCCAAGTCAGTCTCGATATACTGTAAAGTATATCCCCTGTATAAAGGACTTAGTCCACTATACAGTATCATTTAGACTGAATCTAAGTCAATCTCGATATACGGTAGAGTATATCCCCTGTATAAAGGACTTAATCCACTTATACAGTATTTGAAGTGAGGTACGCTTAGAGCGAATCTCCTTAAGACAATTACGTCCCCCGCACCGGTGCTAACGGGATAATGGACGCTAGTCTCCCAAGATACAACACTTCTTCACGGTATTTGGATAGCACTACCAAATCACCGTACGGTCGAACCGTAGTCAACCAGTACCTACACAGGATTAGCAAAGCAGCGGTATAATGACAAATTTCAAATGAATATTTGTCTTACTCTTTTGGAGGAACACCCACTGTTAAGGATGTAGGAAGGTTGAAGAATTTGGTAGAATCTCCTTTAGGAAGGTGCTTCGGATTCCCACTTCACTCTGGAAGTCGCGGATTCCCACTTCGCTGGAAGTCGCTCTGGAAGTCGTGGATTCCCACTTCGCTGGAGCCCAGTTCAGAATTTAATTCAAAACTGTAGAGAGAGAGAGAGAGAGAGAGAGAGAATTTCTTGGAGTTGGTGTATCTGAGAATGGAATTCTGGAGCGCTATTTATAGCGCTCCGGAAGGGCATTCTCGTCCGTCAAAAGTCAGCAGTTGCGACGGTTCGGACAAAACCGTCGCAACTGTTCAACCGCCCAACCGCTCTGTCGGTTTTCTGACAGCGGTTGGCGAACGGTTCGGATCCGTTCGCGCGGACACCCGTTGGCGGGTGGTTCGAATCCTTTCGCGGGCGGGCTGGACCTACGGACCCTGATTCAAAAAGAACCAGGTAGGGAACTCAGCCTAGGCCCAGGCCCAGGCGCGAGGCACGAGCCACGGACCCGGACCCGGCCCCGGCCCCGGCACCGGCCGGCCGGCCGCCGCCGCCAGCGGCGGTGCGCGTGCGCGCACGTACGTATGTACGTGCATAGTTCCCTCCTTTTCGCGTGCGAAAACTCCAAGTACCCAAAGGGCACACCCTTTGTTCTCATTTTCCTCTATTTATACCCCATAAGCTTCCATCACATGGCCAATGTGGGACTAAATGCTTGTAACTAACTTTAGTCCCTTTTTGGCTTTGAATTAGGCAATCTTTGGACTTGAATATCTCATTCATTCGAAGTCGGAATTGAACATGTGAATATACCACATTCATCACCAATGGAAGGAGAACACACTCCAACCATCATCCGGTTGATTCGATCAACGGATCTTGCCATAATTCAACTCGAAGATTCACCTTTATATTCTTCAATTCCAACAATCCCCCACAATGAATGGAGATTCAAGGAAATGACACACAAAGAGACTGACTCTATTGTGTAAGGTACTTTAGAAAAGAAACTGCATAAGGATAGGTGAACTAGGTCTTGAACCTTCCATAGTGAGAACTTTATCGGACTTACTGGCTAATCAGTGAACTAGGTCTTGAACTGTTAGCCGTTAGTGTAAGCCAAGTCAACAAGCTTCACACAGTAACTTTCCAAATCAACTTTGGTTCTCGGTTGTGTCAGTTTTGGCCCTGGACATTCTTGGTTTCAGAGAGTATCTTTAGGGAATAACAGCCTCCATAGAGATTCCCAAAGAGCCGACCCAACTCTATACTCACATAGGTGATGGACCTATTAAGAGTAGTCTACTCTACTCCACTTGTTTAGTAACAAGATATAGGCATCATTAAAAGCGTTAAGCTTATCCTTAATCCACTTGAAGACAAGCACTTATGTGCACCTTAGGAATGGATTGGAGTCAAGCTCCCAAGTGCTTACTTGCTGAGTCAATCATAACTAGTTTTTCCTCTTGAACTTAGTCCGTGGGATCTCCAGTCGCTAAGTGAGGTTTCCATTAAGCTGACTCGATAAGGTTAGGCTTTTAGACCCATTCCCCTCGATGCGCAGTTTATACGCTCTCCACTTAAACCTTTAGTAAGCGGATCCGCTAAATTATCCTTTGACGATACAAAGTCAATAGAGATAATTCCATTTGAGAGCAACTGCTTCACGGTATTATGTCTACGACGAATATGTCTAGACTTATCGTTGTATATAACATTTTGTGCCCTAGATATAGCTGCTTGATTATCGCAGTATATACATATAGCGGGCACTGGCTTTTGCCACAATGGTATATCTTCTAAGAATTGTCGAAGCCATTCTGCTTCTTCTCCAGCCTTATCTAAGGCTATGAATTCCGATTCCATAGTGGAACGGGCAATACATGTTTGCTTAGAAGATTTCCATGATACCGCTGCTCCTGCTAGAGTAAATACGTATCCGCTAGTTGATTTTGATTCCTCAGAATCTGCAATCCAATTAGCATCACTGTATCCTTCCAGTACAGGTGGATACTGTCCATATCTCAAGGCATATTCCTTGGTATGTGATACGTAACCCAATACTCGTAGTAGAGCGGTCCAATGTAGATCACTAGGATTACTAGTGTATCTACTTAACTTGCTTACAGCGTAAGCAATATCGGGTCTAGTGCAATTCATCAAATACATTAGACTTCCGATAATCTGTGAATACTCCAACTGGCGTATTCCAGTTCCTGTATTCTTATGAAGGTGGACGTGTGGGAGAAAAGGATTTGTATTCTCCTTTATCCCATGATCCTTGAATCTTTCTATCATCTTATCCACGTAGTGAGATTGAGATAGACTGATTCCATCTGGTGTTCTAGTAATTTTAATTCCTAAAATTACATCAGCAACCCCTAGATCCTTCATGTCAAAACTGTTGGATAACATTCTTTTAGTGGACTTAATAATCTCAATATTAGTCCCAAGTATCAACATGTCGTCTACATAAAGACAAACAATGATACATGCATCTCCAACTGTTTTCGTGTAAACACACTTATCGCATTCATTGATAGTGAATCCATCTTTGATCATGACACTATCAAATTTCTCATGCCATTATTTTGGAGCCTGTTTTAAACCATATAAGGATTTTACCAATTTACACACCTTGTGTTCTTGGCCCTTGACTTTAAATCCTTCAGGTTGCTCCATATATATCTCTTCACTTAATTCACCATTTAAGAATGCAGTCTTGACATCCATTTGATGGATATCTAAGTTGTGCAATACTGCAATCGCAATCAACATCCGTATGGACGTTATTCTTGTTACTGGTGAATAAGTATCGAAGTAGTCAAGTCCTTCTTTTTGTCGATAACCCTTGGCTACTAATCTAGCCTTGTACTTATCGATAGATCCATCGGGTTTTAATTTTCGTTTGAAAATTCACTTACACCCAATTGGTTACTGCCAGGAGGCAAGTTTACCAATTCCCAAGTATGATTACTTAGTATGGATTCTATTTCGCTATTTATAGCTTCTTTCCACATTTGTGCTTCTGGGGTTGACATAGCCTCTTTAAATGTTTGAGGCTCGCTCTAATAGCGCATGCTATGAAATCTGGACCAAAAGATTTGAGATTCTAGATCTCTGACTTCTTCTTGGTTCAATTTCCGCATTTACAATTGGTTCCTCGGGGCTTTCGTCCCTGAACGCCATCTCGTGTGTTCTTTTCCCAGAAGTCTTATCTGCTTCCCGTTTGTACGAAAAGATGTCTTCAAAGAACACAACATCTCGAGATTCGATAATCATGTTACATGAATATCTGGTATTTCTGATTTATGAACCAGAAATCTGTAGGCACTACTATTCAAGGCATAGCCTATGAATACGCAGTCCATAGTTTTTGCTCCTAACTTAGTCTTTTTAGGTAATGGTGCCAGCACCTTTGCAAGGCACCCCCACATTTTGAGGTAATGGTAGGAAGGTGTCCTTCCATGCCATGACTCGAATGGTATAAGACCAAGTTTCTTGTGGGGTATTCTATTTAGAATATGATTTGCAGTTAATAGAGCTTCCCCCCACAAGTTCTGCGGAGCTCCAGAACTTACGAGCATGGAATTAACCATCTCCTTCAAAGTTCTGTTCTTCCGTTCAGCAATTCCATTCTGCTGAGGAGTGTATGGTGCTGTAGTTTGATGTATTATACCAAAACTAGCACATAACTCACTAAAATTATTTGATTCATATTCTCCGCCTCTATCGGATTTTAGAATCTTGATTTTCTTGTTGAGTTGATTCTCAACTTCGGCTTTATATGTTATAAACATATTTATTGCCTCATCCTTACTGTTTAAAAGATATACATAACAGTATCTTGTACAGTCATCGATAAAAGTAATGAATACTTTTTACCGCCTCTAGTTGGCATAAACTTCAAGTCACATAGATCGCTATAAATTAACCCTAAAGGTTCTGTATTTTGATCTATTGAGTGAAATGAATTTTTAGCCAACTTGGCCTCAACACAAATCTCACACTTGCGAATTTCTTCCAAGTTGAGTTTAGGAATATATCCCAGATTAGACAAGTTTTTCAAAGACTTGTAATTTACATGCCCTAATCTAGCATGCCACAATTAGGAGACTCAAGCAAATAAACAGAAGATTTTCCTTTATTTATTAGCTTTGGGTACAAATACACGGACTTTTTATCAACCACTGCAACATTGGCTTTAAAAAGTCCATCAACAAGATAGCCTTTTCCCACATACATCCCTCCCTTAGTAAGTACAAATTTGTCAGATTCAAATACAATTCTAAATCCTTTCTTACTAAGTATTGATCCGGAGATCAAATTCTTGCGGATGTCTGGAATATGAAGGACATCGTTAAGAGTAAGCTCTTTCCCCGATGTCCACTTCAGGATGACCTTTCCCTTTCCTTCAACCTTTGAGGAAGTTGAATTACCCATGAATAGCTGTTCATCTTGCACTAGCCTTTGATATTCTGAGAATAATAATTTCTCCGAGCAGATGTGTCGGGTAGCTCCCGTGTCTACCCACCAATCTTTGTTATTGGTTGTCAGATTCACTTCTGACACCACAGCTGAAAGACTTGGTGATTCATGGTTGGTCATGTTCGCCTGTGGGTGGCTCTTCTTGTTCTTCTTTAGACGGCTGCGACATTCATTGGCCTTATGCCCTTCTTTGTTGCAGATGTAGCAGGTTCCTTTGAAGCGCATGCTTTTGCCGTCTTGGGCTTTGCCTTTGTACCCCTGGGATGTCTTCTTCCGCTTCAAGCCTTTGGAAGTAGACGCTTTCCCCTTTGAGTCTTCGATCACATTTGCTTTTGCTTCGTAGGAGTTCTTGCTGCTCCTTTTCTCGGACTTGCGGTTGTCCTCCTCTATACGAAGCCTCACAATGAGATCCTCCAACTTTAGCTCCTTTCGCTTGTGCTTCAGGTAGTTCTTGAAGTCTCTCCACGCTGGGGGGAGTTTCTTCACGATGGTTGCAACCTGAAAAGTTTCAGGAAGAATCATACCTTCGGCCTCTATCTCGTGCAAGATAAGTTGGAACTCTTGCACCTGACTGATGACAGTCTTGCTATCCACCATTTTGTACTCCAGAAATCGTCCAACGACGAACTTCTTGGTACCAGCATCTTCAGTCTTGTACTTTTTGTCAAGACTGGCCCATAACTTCTTTGCCGTAGTGATAGGACTGTAGACATTATAAAGAGAGTCATCCATTCCATTAAGAACATAATTTCGGCAAAGGAAGTCACCTTGTGTCCAAGCATCTACTGCAAGGACTGAGTCCCGATCAGTTCCGGGTTCTGGTGGATCCTCCTGCAGGAATTTGGCCAGATGAAGAGTGGTCAAGTAGAAGAGCATCTTCTGTTGCCACCTCTTGAACTCTGTGCCATCAAACTTTCCTGGCTTCTCCGGCTTCGGGTTAGGAAGTGGAGTAGGCATCAAACCTTGGAGCGGTATGTTTGTTGCCTTGCTTGTACTATCTTGATTTGTCTCAGACATTTTTTTCTTTTGGAGGTTCAAGCAGAACAGAAGTAAGAAACCTTAATTGTCTTAAGAATGTTAGAAATTCTACTTAACAAGAATCAATCTGACAACTAATCAAGATCACTGAGATATCAACAATCTAATTGGCCAGGTCGGCAAATATCAGGTGGGAGGTTTTCCGTTCAATAGAATGTTCCTTAATTTAAGAACCACCTTTCAATTTCCTTCCTTGGTTTAAGCACCAATTAGACTGAATCCAAGTCAGTCTCGATATACTGTAAAGTATATCCCCTGTATAAAGGACTTAGTCCACTTATACAGTATCACTTAGACTGAATCTAAGTCAATCTCGATATACGGTAGAGTATATCCCCCGTATAAAGGACTTAATCCACTTATACAGTATTTGAAGTGAGGTACGCTTAGAGCGAATCTCCTTAAGACAATTACGTCCCCCGCACCGGTGCTAACGGGATAATGGACGCTAGTCTCCCAAGATACAACACTTCTTCACGGTATTTGGATAGCACTACCAAATCACCGTACGGTCGAACCGTAGTCAACCAGTACCTACACAGGATTAGCAAAGCAGCGGTATAATGACAAATTTCAAATGAATATTTGTCTTACTCTTTTGGAGGAACACCCACTGTTAAGGATGTAGGAAGGTTGAAGAATTTGGTAGAATCTCCTTTAGGAAGGTGCTTCGGATTCCCACTTCACTCTGGAAGTCGCGGATTCCCACTTCGCTGGAAGTCGCTCTGGAAGTCGTGGATTCCCACTTCGCTGGAGCCCAGTTCAGAATTCAATTCAAAACTGTAGAGAGAGAGAGAGAGAGAGATTTTCTTGGAGTTGGTGTATCTGAGAATGGAATTCTGGAGCGCTATTTATAGCGCTCCGGAAGGGCATTCTCGTCCGCCAAAAGTCAGCAGTTGCGACGGTTCGGACAAAACCGTCGCAACTGTTCAACCGCCCTACCGCTCTGTCGGTTTTCCAACAGCGGTTGGCGAACGGTTCGGATCCGTTCGCGCGGACACCCGTTGGCGGGTGGTTCGAATCCTTTCGCGGGCGGGCTGGACCTACGGACCCTGATTCAAAAAGAACTAGGTAGGGAACTCAGCCCAGGCCCAGGCCGAGGCCCGAGGCACGAGCCACGGACCCGGACCCGGACCCGGACCCGGCACCGGCGCCGGCCGGCGCCGCCGCCGCCAGCGGCGGCGCGCGTGCGCGCACGTACGTGCATAGTTCCCTCCTTTTCGCGCGCGAAAACTCCAAGTACCTAAAGGGCACACCCTTTGTTCTCATTTTCCTCTATTTATACCCCATAAGCTTCCATCACATGGCCAATGTGGGACTAAATGCTTGTAGCTAACTTTAGTCCCTTTTTGGCTTTGAATTAGGCAATCTTTGGACTTGAATATCTCATTCATTGGAAGTCGGAATTGAACATGTGAATATACCACATTCATCACCAATGGAAGGAGAACACACTCCAACCATCATCCGGTTGATTCGATCAATGGATCTTGCCATAATTCAACTCGAAGATTCACCTTTATATTCTTCAATTCCAACATCTTCTTGGCCAGAGATTTGATGGGGTGGAAAGAGCTTCAACAGAGTGATCGGTGGATGAACTAAAACCCACCAGAGCCGCACTCACCTTGATGAGAGCTTCCTCGGGAGTTATGATAGGCTTGGTGTAGGTTGCAGTCTGCACCCAGGGTGATCGGAGAGACGCCTCAGACTCTTGCCCTCTGTCGTTCCCCTGCAATCCTCCGGCAACCATTGGAGGAGAAGAAACCTGCTCATAATCCATTCCAATGCGTGGAGGAGAGGAGTAATGGGTTGGGGCTTGATCCAAAGAGCCCGAAGGCCCAAACCCCAAAATACCCCTTTCTTGGGTTTTTCCCCAATTGGGCCTCTAGGCCTATAAGCCCGGGCAGAGGTCTGGACTGGATGGGCGCAGCTCACATGGCCTGCCAAGGCAACAACCGAGAATCAAGATGATAATGTAGGGTGCGGCGACGCGAACAGAACCCTAGGTTATCGCCATTGCAATCGGACGTGGATCCACGGCGTGGGGGGGTAGCTGGTCATCATCGGCGGAGGCAGGGGCCGCCGTAGGAGCCATCTCGATGTTCGCAGATGAGGGTTGTGGCGGAGTTGCTTTTCACGGCAAAGAAGGGCCAAATCGGGGAGAACGACAGTCAATCGGATGATGGCCGACTCGGTCGAACTTCTAATAGAACAAATGTATGTGCTCGTAATGGAATTGCTGCTAAAACAGAGGAGATACCAAGTTTTCAAAGCTCACATTGGTCCCTGGCACAAGAGGGTTTCAGAGATCAATTTCGACAGCCGCCCGAGCAAATCTTCCTTTAGTCAGAACTCTGTGGCCTAGTCAAACTTGACCAAACGACTGGCAACGACAACAACCAACTACAATGTCAGTCGTGTCCAAAGAACTAGTGGAAGATCGGGAAGGCACATTCACACTGTAATCCGAATAAGCACCTCTGAAGACGGCCTGAACTCAGGGGACTAGTGATCCAAAACAAGCAAAGCATCGTCCAACGCCCAAGGACCATCAAAGGGAACATGATCCATGTCCTCAGAATTGGTGAAACGAAACATAAAGAAACCAAATGACATGGGCAAGATTTCCCAGTCATTTTGAGGATGCCATAAGGAAGCATGGCCCTCTTGGAACTTATCAAGAGAGCACGGCCCAAAAACTTACCAACAAGCGATAACACCATGGGGCATGTATTGAAAATCGTGTCGTAAGCACAGACATACAGGAGCAGGTAAGGAGGCAGTCAGTAAAGTAAATGTGGTAAAACTAGCTATATAAGCCCAAATTACCGATTTGTTAAATTAGTACGTCGAATGGATAATCCAAATAATGAAACCCTCATATATATACCACATACCTCACGTCACCATATTCTGAGTTCATGTAACCTGAATTATCTCCTAAACTAAGAAAATAGCATAAAAATCGATAAAATCAACAATACTGAATAGAAGCAAAACCAACCGTACAAGCTCAGTTTACGGCTTCATGAGACAAGTATGTCGAAAGAATAATCCAAATAAGAAAAACCTCATCTATATGCCCCACGCCTCACTTCACCGTAATCTGAGTGTATACAACCGGAATTACAAAACAACACGATGAATTATTGATTAGCACTTTATTATTATTACTCGTCTTACCCATATATCTAAGTATATGCCCTAGCATCCTGACACACATACATCCATATATGAGTAAGCCGAGGTTGTTATTGAAAATTTATGATGAAACCAATGTGTTGTATTACAATGGTCTCGTACATACCCGAGACCACGGCCCAGGATGTTCCGGTGCTGACTCGTAACCTGCCGCTCGGTAAACAGGAGATGGAACTTATATTATGCCCATTCAGGAATATAATAGGAGGTAGGGAGTCAGCGCTTTCCTCGGACACCTGGAGGCCCTCAGGTAGATCCGGAAGTTGGAGTTACACAACATACCTAATACCACTATAAACCTATTCACCACTTAAAATTCATCAGTTTCCCTTTACTCGATGTAAGTTGGTCTTTTTATAGTTTATTAATATGTGATTATCATATTACGGGAATAGCAGGAGCACGATAGGTTTAGGAATTACAGGAGTACATAAGTACCAGAAATACAGGTCACTGTATATAATACAGGATAACAAGACAAAATTCCCGAAATATGATAATCACAAAGCAAGCAGTAATGTATCAGGTGGCAGGTGATAAGTGATATCAACATGTATCAGGTGATAACGAGCAGGAGTCATGTGTCAAGTAATAGCATAGTGGATATCATTATTATATATTTTAATACAGAAAAACAATACCGATACAGGAGATCAGTATAAATACAAGAAATGCCACCGATACAGGGGATCGGTATTAAGATAGAAGAATGGTATTGATACAGAATATCGGTACTAATACATAAAATGATACAGTTTTGAAAAACAATATAAGCACAGGTTTCAAACTCTTCACAATCATCTAGGAAAGAACAATAGTTGAATTATCAAGTAGACAAACGGGCATGCAAGCAAGCGTACATCCAAGTATAGCTAAGCAAGTTGGAGCGAAGCTAACGTACAACACTAGATGTCATCACGTTCGGCGTGGTTATCGCTTGTGGCATGGCTAAACGTATATGACAGAGTAAGCGTATGAATGTTACTCTACCGCGTGTGGTGAAACGGCGCTCATGGTGTAACTACGCTTGAATGGAGTTAGTGCGAAAGCGACGAGCGCTAGGCCCGCCTACTAGGCATAGCTAAAAGACCTGATGGTCTGAACGCACTCCTCTTTTGAGGTAGTGGGTGAGAAGCCTGTAAAGGCTGAAGGGCCAGAAGGCCAAGTAGATACATGCAGAAGTGTTATTATCAAACACACACACACACATGTAAATACTGTAATAACTAGTTATTGTAGAGTAGTGAAGCCCAGAGGCTGAGCAAGGCAGGAATAAATTAAGATAGAATACAAGCGAACAATCAAGCGGAGCTAGTCAAGCTGAAGCGAGGCTAACGCTAAACGCTATCATGCCCGCCGTAGTTACTGCTCGTGGGAAAATCACGATAACGTACAATAATCGTTCACGACATAACTACACTCGGACGGAGTTAGCGATAGAGCGCTGAGTGTTAGGCTCGCTTACCAGGTGAAGCATGAGAGCCCGGTGGCTGAACGCAACCCGAAGGTTGGGTATAGAAAGCGCGGATGCTGAACGCAGACCGAAGGCTAGGTGTAGTACCGGCATGAGATGTTAATACCACATGGGCACACATATCAACTTGATAATAATTAGACTACCGTGGAGTGATGAAACCCGGAGGCTGAGTAGAGAGCCCGGAGGCTAAACGACCACGAAGGGTCAGCCACGCATGATTATAAAGCAGTAATATAACACATCGCAGACATGGTATATGTGCAGAAAGTAAACTACACTAGTACAAGCATTCATCACATCAATACAGATACATGTCTACAGAATACCGATACACTCTCATACCGATACAAATACACTGGACCAGTATATTTACACGTGTCTAAAAAATACAATACAAATCAACTAATACAAATACATTATTACAATTACACTCATCGAAGCGAGACACCTAGATACGAGAGGCGAGAACACTCGCCTATAAATTCCCGAAAAACCACTGCAAATTCAGAATCCCAGCAACTCGAGCACACGCATATGGGCAACACCCATATTATCACCAGGAGAGACGAAAGAGTAACCTAGAGAGAAATATTTAAAAAGGAAAGAAGAGAGAGCTAGAGAGAAAGAGAGCTCTAGAGAGAAATAGAGAGAGAGGAGATCGAGAAAGAAACAGAGAGAGAAAGAGGGACAGAGAGAGAAACAGAAAGAGAAAAGATAGAGAGACCGAGAAGGGAGAGAGTGGACTGGCCGGCGGTGACCGGGGCTGGCTGCGTCTATGACCAGAGGAGTGATGGGGGAGCAGAGAGGAGAGAGAAATTGAAAGAGAAAGGAGAGAGAAAAAGAGAGAGAGTAGAGAGAGATCTAGAGGAGGGAGAGAAAGTAAGAGAGGGAGCATGAGAGAGAGAGAAGAGGAGGGGGAGACTAGCCGGCCAGCCTGGCCGACCAATGCCGCCAGCGGTCACCACAGAGGGAGAGAGAGTGGGGGAGAAAAGGGAAAAGAAAAGACGAAAAGAAAGAAGAAGAAGAAGAAGAAGAAGAAGAAGAAGAAGGGGAAGGGGAAGAAGAAGAGCGGGGGGAGGTGACGGTTTCACGGCGGCGGGCGGCGAAAGCAGATCCGAGAAGAGATAGAGGGAGAAGAGAGGGAAAGAGTAAAAAGAAAGAGAAAGAGAGAATGATAAGAGAGGGGGGCTCGGGTCACCGGAGGAGGTGGCACGGCGATGGGCTGGTCTTCGTCAACAGGGAGAAGAGAAGAAGAAGAAGGGAGAGAAGGAAAGAAAGGAAAAAAGAAGAGCAAGAGATAAGGAGAGAAGTGAGTGAAGTGAGGGGGAGTTAATGGGGTAGGTGGCCCATGTGGGGTTGCAGGCGGCTGATGGGGGAAACAAAAAGGAAAAGAAAAGAAAAGAAAGAGAAAAGATTCTAAAAAATAATATTATAATAATGTCACAAATTATCTACTATTCCAAAATCCCCAAAATACCCAGAGGTAGAGAACACCCCCCTGAGAATTAATACGAAATCACTTTTTAGAAATAAATTTGTATTTTCAAATTAAAAATCTTGAAATCAACCGGTGATATCGACTGACACCAAATCCAGCTGAGCTTTGATAAATTCAGAAAAATCTTCAACAATTTACTAAGCTAGAAAATATAATTCTAAGAAATAATGTGAAAGCGAATTTTAAAAATTCAACTCTGTTTGTAAATTAAAAATCTCAGAATCGACCAGTGATACCGATCGACACAATTTTGAAGATTTTGCAATTTAATTCTGAAAAATTTCGAAAATTTATGAAAAAACAAAATATTAGAAAATGATGTTTAAAACTTAAACTAGTCAAATCTAACTATCGAAAAGATCAAATAAAGCAACACACTAAGATCGGGTCCCCGGTTCAAATTAAGGCTGACTCCAAGTTCATGAATTCGGATTCAATGCAAAACAATCACATAAATAATCATAAAATAAAAACAAATACGGAAAGTAAATCAAAAATACGATCAGAAAATTTGAATACGTATTCCGGTAATGAGGTGTTATATTCCATCCATCTTATAAAAATTTCGTCCTCAAAATTTCTATAAAGGAAAACTGACCGAGAAAATTGGGACAAGGATTATACCAATTAAGATATGAATAACTAAGGGTTACATTCATAACGGACTGATCAATAGCTCGAGACTAAGACGTCTTCTGCACTTTCTCCCGCATAAATTTTGGATGGTGCCATATAATACTGACCCATATTACTTCTTTATTTGAGAGGCATGAAGTTATACTTGATAAAGAATCTGTAATAGAATTTTCGATGTGCTGCATACTTACTATTACCCCAAGAGTAGACCAGAAGGTCGAAAAATAAAGAAAACCCTGATAAGAGATCATGGATAAAGAAAACTGATAATAACGGATTCTGAATATGGAGCGTCAATTACTATGAGAGGCATAGCTAAGAATATAGAATAACCGTGCGAGTATAGAATACCGTCTTCTGAATGATAACCCTACTATAGATGAAATACTTAGAGAATATCCAAACCTTACAAGGTTGACCGAATAGATCGTCAATAAAATTATAACAAGTTGGTTCAGATGCAGCGAGAAAACCCGGTTCACTAAGTCCATACAACACGTTAGGTAGGAGAAATCTGGGGAACGAGGTTAGGATGCTAAACTCTGACGAAACTAGACACGAGCGAAGTCATGGCTGGGTGGGGCCATTGCGTGATACAATATCAAACGCTAAGCATTTGGGTGCAGCGGAGCTAACTGTAATATCCCCTAACTAATAATACTCTATTTCTACTTTTATTAATTTTATTTAGATTACTTATTATATTGATTAGTTTATATTATTCATGTGTATAAATATGTACATACATATTAAGTGTATATGTTTTTTGTTTGCATCTATACAAGTATATGTATGTATTATATTTTATACATTATTTTAGAATTATTATTATTATTATTATGTTATTGTTGGTATTATTCCTAATTGATCTTCTTTTCCAACCCATAATCCAATTATCTAATAAATCATAACCCATTTAACCCATACCAAAATAAAGTAAAATGAAATAAATAAATAAATAAAGTTTAAACATATATATATATATATATATATATATATATATATAGAGAGAGAGAGAGAGAGAGAGAAATGTATATCAGCCGACGGCTGATAGACCCTCTCAGCCTGCGGTGACGTGTCACATTATTAGCCACACTAGAAAGGACGCCCCGCCTATGGAAATAGTTGAAATTACTAAATACCCCTGCGGTAAAAGACAGTGGATCTGTATAGTTTATTATATTTTTATATATTCTGACGTTACTCAATTTTTGTCACAATTATCTTTTTTAACTGCGACCAAACTGTCAACATTATTTTTATCAAATCACGAAACTAATTTGAATGCTTCTTTATTATTTTTTTTGTTATCTGATTTGAAATTTAATAATTTTTTAATATAGTCGCAGTTTACTTTTTTTTCGCATGTAATGTATAAATTATTATTATTATTTACATATTGCGACTATGATCGCAGTGCTTAACGAGAGCAAGTCGTGGACGTTTTTTTTGTTTGGTTAAATGTAATAACGGTGACTAATAACTGATAGTATAATCGCAGTTTACGTATTTTTTTATATATTTTGTTCTTCATTGTGACTGTTGTCTGATCCGCCTATGAATTATTAAATTGGTTTTTACATATAGCATGCGATCAAGGACTGCGACTATGGTCGCAGTACTAACGAGAGCATTTTTTGGATGATTTTTTTTTGTTAAGTTAAATATAATAACGGTGTCTAACGACTGATACTATAGTCGCAGTTTACGTACGGTTTTATATGTTTGATTTTTACTGTAACTTATTGCATGCGAAATAGGACTGCGACTATGGTCGCAGTGTTTAAGAACAGCAGTCACAATTTTCTAATTTGTGATATACAGTGAAATATACTGATTTGAGAGGATTTGCGATGATGTTCGCAATATTATTTGTTTATATAATTTATTTTGGACTGCGATCATGGTAGCTGTTTATAACTTTATTGAATGCAAAACGATCAAACTGTTTATAACTGGACAGCGACCGTGGTCGCAGTTTCATATGTAATTATTATATGAGTACTGCGACCATTATCGCAGATAAGATGCAGAATTAATACCTATACGGTATAATTTATATGTTTTTAAAAATGTGAAAGATTATTTTACAGATAGAAGTAAATTTTATTTATAACATAATATGGTGAGAAAGAGACCTTACAAAAAAAGTGCATTAAAAGCTTTTAAAAGAAGACAAAATAACGTTGAATATCAGAATATCAGGAAATCCTAATGTCGCAGTGCTGTACGATAACATGTTTTCGTCTGTTTTTTTTATGTGAATAAGAAATGCGATTATGGTCGCATATTTGATATAAAAAAGTTTTTGTTATACTATGACTGCGACTAGTGTCGCAGTCGTCATTTAAAATTGAAAGTTATTTTGTATTAAGTCTGCGACTATAGTCGCAATGATTGAAAGTTTTATTATACTATGAGTGCGATTATGATCGCGAAATTTGTAAAACGGTGAGAATTCTGTTACAGAAGGCATGTGAAAAAAGATAGCTTCTGTCGTCGGAGTGCTGAAGGATATCATTTTTTTATGTTTCAAACATGTTTTTTTTTACTTTTCAATGCTTCTATTTATTTCACATTATGTTGATCCAAATTTTTTTCTATTATATTTTCGATGTAGTAGAATTACAAATTTTATAACTATAGATATATTCAACTGAAAATTATTTTAGGTAAATTTTGTTTGTGGATGAGTTTATGGCAGTTTAGAAGTAAAAAAGGGGTATTTTTGTCATTTTGATTCACGAATGTTTAGGCGGGATTTTTTGTTTTTTTTTGCGCCTACACTCTGCGGCCGATCTGTGGCATATATTCAGCCACGTCACGGCGGGCTGAGAAACTCTCTCAGCCGTCGGCTGAGGTACAGTAACCCCATATATATATATATATATATATAATATATATATATATATATATATATATATATATATATATATATATATATATAGGGAGCTGATCCTCTAAGAACGGTTCTCACGGATTTCTGTGAGAACTTTCACGTGGGTCGTCAGATCTGATAGATCAAATCAAATAAAACTAGATCTCTATCAGATCCGACGGCTCACGTGAAAGTTCTCACATGAATTCGTGAGAACCGTTCTTAGGGGATCAACTCACTATATATATATATATATATATATATATATATATATATATATATATATATATATATATATATATATATATATATATATATATATATATATAGAGAGAGAGAGAGAGAGAGAGAGAGAGAGATAGAGAGAGAAATGTATATCAGCCTGCGGCTGAGAGAACTCTCTCAGCCTGCGGTGACGTGGCTCAATTTTGTCACCCCACTAACTTGCGGCCCGCTTATAGGAATAAGTTAAATTACTAAATACCCCTTATGAAATGCTACTCTTTCGGTAAAAGACAGTGAATATGTATAGTTTATTATTTTTATATTTTCTGACGTTATTCATTTTTTGTGACAATTATCTTTTATAACTGCGGCTATACTGCCAACATTTTTTTATTAAATCACGAAACTAATTTGAATGCTTCTTTAATTTTTTTATCTGATTTGATATTTAATGATTTTTAATATAGTCGTAGTTTATTTTTTCTTCGCATGTAATGTATAAAGCGATCAAGGACTACGACTATGGTCGTAGTACTTAACGAGAGCGATAGTATAATTACAGTTTACGTATTATTTTATATTTTTTTGTTCTTCATTTGCTGATCCTCCTATGAACTATTAAATTGGTTTTTACATATATTATGCGACCATGGACTGCGACCATTGACTATGACTATGGTCGCAGTACCGCGACTATGGTCGCAGTACTTAACGAGAGCGATAGTATAATTAGAGTTTACGTATTATTTTATATTTTTTTGTTCTTTATTTGTGACTGTTGTCTGATCCTCCTATGAACAACTAAATTGATTTTTTACATATATTATGCGACCATGGACTGCGACGATGGACTGCGACTATGGTCGCAGTACCGCGACTATGGTCGCAGTACTTAACTAGAGCGATAGTATAATCACAGTTTACGTATTACTTTATATTTTTTTTGTTCTTTGTTTGTGACTGTTGTCTGAATAAGGACTGATTCTACAGTCGCAGTTTACGTATGTTTTTATATGTTTTGCGCTTTCATCGTAACTATTGTCTCAGCAGCCTATAAATTTTGAATTATTTTACTTATTGCATGCGTAGTAGGACTGCGACTATGGTCGCAGTGTTTAAGAACAGTAGTCGCAGTTTCATATGTAATTAAAAGGACTGCGACAATGGTCGCAGTGTTTAAGAACAGCAGTCGCAGTTTCATATGTAATTAAAAGAGCTTATAAGTTAATATAGTGAGAAAGAGACCTTACAAAAAAAGAGAAATTAAAGCTTTTAAAAGAAGACAAAATAACATTGAATATGAAAAGATCAGGAAATCTTAATCCTCGTCATTATCACCATCATAAGCAGATTCGTCGTCTTCATTCTTCTGCTCTTCCTGTTCATCACTTATTTCCTCATCATCTTCCTGTTTTTGAGATTTTTTTGTTTCACCGATAAACTCTCAGAATGGATCGTCTCTATCAAGCTCTTCGTCCGACCCATTGCGAGAAAGCGAGCCTACAACATCAGAGGACATGCTTTCATCAAGCATGTCTCCGTCAAGTGGCTGAGGAATAATGTCTTCCTCACTAACCCACATGAAAACCTCATCATCCTCATGAATAGGAGGATCATTTAATACATTATTTGATGTAGTGAGATAGTCAAAAAGAGTGAAGTCCAGACTGATATCAGAATCACTAGAATAGCCTGAAGAAAAAGGACCGGTGGGGGAACGATTGAAGTTAAAATTTAAGTGTTCAGAGGAAGAAGATGGGAAGACATGATTCAAGAATGAATTTTTTTTTTGAAAATTTTTGTAATCAAATTGAAAAGGAAGAGCAAAAATATAATTTTTAGGTATGAGATAATATATTAGTTACAAGCATTATATAAAGGTCAATATTGTAGAAGAACATGAATAGTAATAATAATTGTTACAGGTGACGGTTGAGTATGGTAAGAAGTGGTAAAAAAAATTAAATATTTAATTGAAAATTTATTGCGGGAGAATCCGAAGAGTTCCTTTTTTCCAGAGGTTTAATACGTGAAGTACAAATTAACTTTTATAGAATTGTTTGCTTATATCTTTTAGATTACGTATGGTGCACATCTTTCCTTTATCGAGATTAACATTAGTGCATCTCTTTTTCTAGACTGTTGTTGTATCACGGTAGAAAGAATATTAATCACTTTATTTAATTCAGTATAATTAATATAGTATTTTTTTTATAAGATTTGATATACGCGAATTGATCTCAGGGTCGCATGGCTAATCTACTTTTAAAAATATAAAAATCTTTTACATAAGGCATGGGAAGAAGAATGCGACTTTGGTCGCAGTACTGAAGGAGGTCGCACTGCTGTATGATAGCATGTTTCGTCTGGTATTCTTTATGCTGCTGCTGAGCTTATAAAAAAGGAATGCGACTTGGGTCGCAGACGTTATATAAAAAATTTTTGTTACACTATGACTGCGACTAGTGACTGCGACTTGTGTCGCAGTCGTCATATAAATTGAAAGTTATATTGTATTAAGTCTGCTTGTTACACTATGACTGCGACTTGTGTCGCAGTCGTCATATAAAATTGAAAGTTATATTGTATTAAGTCTGCGACTATGGTATATTTTTTTACTTTTCAATTCTTCTGCTTATTTTACATTATGTTGATCCAAAAAATTTTTATTATATTTTTTCGATGTAGTATAATTACGAATTTTTTAACTGTAGATATATTCAACTGAAATTTTTTTAGGTAAATTTTATTTGTTGATGACTTTATTCCAGTTTCGAAGTAAAAAAGGGGTATTTTTGTCAATTTGTTTCACTATTGTTTAGGCAGGATTTTTTTGATTTTTTTGTCGCCTACACTCTGTGGCCAATATGTGGCATATATTCAGCCACGTCCCGCCGGCTGAGAAACTCTCTCAGTCTACAGGCTGAGATTCTTTTTACAAAATCCTAATACCTAAACCATAATGCCACATTGGCATGTGGTTAAGTAGGAGATCTAATTTATTTAAACAAACCTAAAGCTAAATTTAAATTCCAAATTTACAGCTAAAAGATCTCAAGAGATCTTTAGGAATCTTTATCTTAACAACCTGATTTCTTATCTTAACACCTGGATTCTCAACTTAACAAACTGATTGCTAAAAATCCTAACCTAAAAATTTATCCGATTATATTATCGTAACTCTCTTCTCCCGTTTCTTTACAAAAAAAAAAAGAACGACAGTCAAAAAGAAATCCAAACCCAACATTCTTCCTCCTCACTTCTCCTATCCTTGAATTGATCGTGACAGAGTAACGTGTCCGAGACTTAAAGATTGAGGAGCAGGCGAAGAGGATCAATCCAAGTAAGTAAAAATTAAATTTTTATGAATTAAAAATTGTTTTAAATTGTCATGATTAGATTATCTTTCCATGAATTTTCATCAAAATTTTCTAATTTAAAGATCTAGAAAAAAATTAAATTAAATTGCAATAATAAGAATATAATAATATAACATGATTAAAACTCTTCTTATGTAACTTAAATCTCCTAAGATCTAGATAAATTGTATTAACTATAAATTTATGGTATATCATATTTAATTTCTTCTTTCATAAATTTTAGATCTCATAAAAAAAAGATATAAATAAATAAAATTGTACTTCAAGTTAAAATACCATGCTTAGAATTCTTTTCCATGAATTTGTTCACCATATAAAAAATGACCTCACCTTTATTTAAAATAAAATATAAAAGTAACCTATTATTACCCTAATTAAATTATAGAAAAAAAGGAGAGAGACTGCTATCGGCCAAAGGCCGAGAGCAGCTGCTGCACAGACCCGCGGGTCTGTGCAGTGGGCGGACCCGCACCCGGGTGCAAACAGGAGCAGGCCCAGTGGCCTGGGCGCCACTGGGCCAAAAAAACCAAAAAGAAAAGAAAAAGAAAAAGAATATGGTGGGCTGCCCAGCCCGGGTGCAAGAGCACCCGAGTCTGGCTTAATGGGCTAGGCCAGTGGTTGGGGCTGCCACTGGCCCAGGCCACAAAAAAAACAAAAACAAAAACAAAAGGAGAACCATTGGGCCCGCTTTCGGCCTGGCCGAGAGCAGACCCTGGGCCTGGTTTCTGGGCCAGGCAAGAAAACATAAAAGAAAAAATAATATTCTATAGATATGTATATTTTCTGAAGCCCAATTTCAGAAAGCTCAGTTTCAGTCCAACCAAGTATTATGGGTTTAATCCATTGTAACCTGACCCAATTACAAAACAGACCCGTTAAGTTATTGAAAAATAATTTTTTGGCTAGATAAAAAAATTTGAGAAAAATAAGTAAAAATAGGGATAAATATATAGATAACCCCTAGAACTTACTAAAAAATTTTGGGATTATTTGCAGCTCATATGGGACTGAATCACTGCCTTCTAAGTTGAAACCCGCTATTTCAACATTCAGAGCCGTTAAGAAATTTCTATGTTTTTAACCATTTAAACCCCATAAAAATCAGTAAATAAAATCTAAATAATCCCATGAACTCTATACTTCATTATGCAACCTTGCTTAAAGATATGGATCATCTATATTTAATCTAAAATACTGAATAAATAGGATATCTCATGTAAATTCGATATATGTAAAATTCGATAAATTCTAATTCGAATGTATTTAATGTAGATACCTTCGAACTGGTTATTGGACGTGTGATAAGCCCAGGTGAGTGTTATTTATTTTCTCATTAAGTATTTTAATATTGTTTCACGTGAGCATTTATCCGGTCTATTTCTAAAAATATTATTTTACATCTTAATCATTGTTCAAACTTAATTATGGTCCATACCTCTTAGTTAATAGTCCACGTCTACATGTATTAATATAAAATAAAATTGCCTTGTGAACGATTTTGTATCTCTTTAAATAAATTTTGCATAATATTCTTGATCCCAGACATCATGATACCCCTTGAATGCTTGACTGACTATACATGATACCTACCTGATAAACATATTGATTCATGTTATTGAAAGTTACTAAGAAAATATTGTAAGACCGTAACATATGTGTTGTTTCATTTTTCTACCATTTATACGGTAATATTGTTCATATTGTTATTGTTACATCATTGATATTGTTACTGTCACCATATCGTCCCAGTAATTGAAATAACATGAATATTGGTTGATCTAAATAATAATGTAATTGAACAACTTATACCGGGATTTAGAAATTGATGGAGGAGACAACGTCTGTATTTTGGGTGGACCTAGGATATAGGTTGCGCAATCAAGATATGGTTCTACTGTAGGATTCCGGGGGATGGCTGACATCTCGTATTGTTCATTGTCATGTTATTGACACGTTATTATTGTTATTGACTACCTAGCGGTAGGACCGGTTCAGCGCAAGGTGATTGGGTCGTGGTTCGGGTATATTTGAAACTCACCTAAAGCATAGATAATGTCTCCAACCAATAGTTTCAATAAATTTAGGATATCAATTGACACATGCAGTAAGTGTAGTATGGGATGCGTCTATTACAGGTGGCAGTTGGTGTTCGCTGACATAATTAATAATGTTGTATTGTGACTAACCGCAACCACCTGACAGTACATATATATTGATAGACATATGATTGTACACATGACTGGATTATATACCAGACTAGTAACATATGTTAGATTACACATCTTGACATTAGTTGTTTCTTTTATCATGATATCAGTTTTATATTGTTTATGAAAGTTCACCTAGAGGGGGGTGAATAGGTAATGGCTAATCTAATGGTCACTTAATGCCTATGATGCGGAAGCTAAAACAAATATGACCAAATTAAATCTTCTTACACTAAACACCACGTATAACCAAAGAGTGTTGCCGAATTTCCCGTGAAAGGCTCTGGACAAACTCCTCTAGATTCCCCTTGAATGGGTTGAGGTGCCGCGTTGGCTCTCTTGGTTGAATACGAGTGTTAGCAACAATCCCAAGCAAGTATATCAATATGATCACAAGGAATATATCATGCATATAAAGATAGACAATAAAGCATGCAAGATATAAAAGAGACAAAGAGAGAGAGAGAGTGAGCAATCGCAAACACAAGGGTATGTTTCGAGGTTCGAGCACACTTGCTCTACATCCCCGCCTTCGACACACGAAGGATTTCCACTATGCAAGATCCTAATGGATCTCTCCTCGGTGCCGCAACACCTACAAGCCCTCGGACTCCCTAGTCCCGTACACACGCAAGCTCACTAGCTCGCCGAGGCCGCACCTCAAACAAAGAGTTCGCACCCGAACCCTAAACAACCACGAGCACACTTGCCCGTCTCCTCAAAGAACAAAGATGAAATCTTTGGTGATCTACAACACTTTGATCACCAATTACAAACTCTCACAACACAATCCTATGGATAGATAAGGCAATGGATAGCTCAAGTGATTGTGAGAAAGTAAGGAAAGAACTATGGTGAAAAACTCAAGAAATCACTTTAAACACTCTTGTTAAAATCTTCCCTTTAGATAGGAAATATTTGCTCTCTATTTTGTGGAGAAAAAACTTCTGAAAAGAGTGGGAAAAACTGGCTCTAAGCTCTCCTAAAATCTTCTTGCAAAACAATGACCAAACCCCTAAATTTATAGGCCAGAAAAATATAGCCGTTGGGGTCTGTCAGAGCTGCCGGTCGACCCGTGCGGTCGACCGCCAACGGTCAGAAATCAGACCGTTGGAGCCACGATCGACCGCCGGGTCGACCGACCCACTGGAGCTGAGAGTCGAACTCTCTGTCGGTCGACCCGTACGGTCGGCCGAACTTTCCAGAGAGCAGAGCTCTCTGGAGCGGTCGACCGGCACGGTCGGCCGTCCTCCAGTACACAAAGGCGTGCACGTTTGTGCACGTCGGTCGACCGGTCCGGTCGGCCGACTTCAGGATTAGTCGACTATAAAGGTTGTAAGTCGACTTATCCGAAGCCTGAAACAATTTTCTGGGATTAAAAAGTTAGTCTTTTTGGCTCAAATAAAATCCCATAAAATACATAAAAATCTACAAAAATAGTTTAACCAATATACTTTGATATACAAACATGCTTGAACAAAATCAAGGCATGTTATAAAGATTGGACTATTTTTGTAACTTGGAAATATTTGGCTCATGATAAAAACTGTATTTTCCAAAAAATATTTTTCCAAAACATGTTTTCTAAACTTCGTTTTTTTCAAAACATCTTCAAATAAAAACTAGATATTTTGAACTCATTAAAGCATAGTGTGTATGGATATGATCCACTACACAAATAAGATGAAATATCTAAGTTTTGACATTAAGCTCTAAACTTGATTTTGGTTTAAAGATATGAATATGAGAAATACCAAAAACCAAAATATGATATTTATCCAAAATGAAAGTCTTTTCTAAACTGAAAATTCTTTTATGAAAAGACAATAAAATCAAGAGTGTGTGTGTGTGATATGTATACCTGAGCAATCCACCAACTATCTATCCTTTACATTTTACTCTAAAACAAAAACAAAATCTTATGCCCTGTCACGCCCCGCTTCCCAAAATACGCTGGAGCGGAGACGCGATACGAGTCGGCGACGCATATACGCAAGGAAAATACCTCACGTATACGCGCTAAGCCTAAATTAACCTGAACAAGCTATAAATCTGAATCATAATCATAGGTCACTGCAATAATACATATAAGACTACACAGGATCTGAAATGAAATAAGGAATAGAATGACAGGCTAAAGTGATATACAAGAATCAAGAAAAATAGCAGGAATAAGGAAAATGCAAGAATACCAGAATAAAAAGGAAGAGAGAATCCAGCTCCTCGCATTATGGACGGTCTTAACGGACACCTGCACAATAAAAACAATCGTCCAATATCTGGACGTGCAAATCCAGGGTCGTCAGAACGCGACCATGGTGAGTGAGTGTGTAAAAGGGAACAGCTCGTGCATGTAAACAGTGCATAGAACAATAACAAAAATAACTGCAACACAAAATAACATGATAAATCAACAGCTGAATAATAACAACCAGAGTAAGAATACAGGTACAAAATAAGTGAAACTACTGTAACAAACAGCAGATGTCAAGATGTGTAACCTATCACATGTCACTAGGTTGGTATCCAAGTCTGGTTATAAATCTGATCCTGGTTACAATCATGTGTCTATCACAGGGGTATATATATATACAATCAGGTGATATAGTCAGTCACAATATGCTATAAACAATTTATTAACATTATTTATGTCAGCGAACACCAATTACCACCTGTAATAGACGCATCCCATACTACGTCTACTACACGTGTCAATCAGGGTCCTAACTTATTGAAATTAGTGGAAGAGACATTGTCCATGTTTTATGTGGGTTCCGTACATACCCGGAACCACGGCCCAATCACCTGGCGCTAAACTAGGTCCTACCGCTAGGTAGTCAATAACAATAACAATGACAATGTGTCAATAACAATGACAATATGAACAATACGGGATGTCAGTCATCCCCCGGAACCCTGCAGTGGAACCGTATCTCGGCTGCGCAACCTGTATCCTAGGTCCACCCAAAATACAGACGCTGTCTCCTCCATTAATTTTCCCAATCCCAGTGTAAGTTGTCAATTTACATTATTATCATTTCTAACAATCAATATCCATGTCATTTCGATTACTGGGACGATACAGTAACAGTAACAATATCAATGTAACAATAACAATGTGAACAATATTACCGTATAAACGGTAGAACAATATAACAATGGATGTGTTACAGTCTGACAATATTTTCCCAGTAATTTTCAATAACATAGATTATACAGTAACGAATCCAGATACTGCTCAAGTCATCAATAATCAGATCGATCAATAGCTATCATAAAACATCTGAACATATATATAATCACCAATATCAATGAGATCACTCTCATAACAACTCTATCTCCCTAACTGAATTGATCAGTCACTATACATGAAGCACACGGTATGTCCTCAATATCAACAAGTTAACATCCTCCATAATCCTAACTACAGAAGAAACATCCTCAAACAACATGTGGTCTAGAATTCTATTCTTGGTACTCAACCTCAACGACATATCGTCTAAACAAATCCCAAATGTTCATAATATAACCAACAACGTCAATCTTATCTCATTACAAGTCAGGCTCCAATATAAGGAACATAGATTCTGGATAACCTCTAACTCAAGATCAATCTAAGTCACACTCAACTAATATAGTCACATCTAAATACTGGTCCATATCCAATGTCAATAACATAAATCTCAGTTCGACTTAAGCTCCAACTAAGTTCATATACTGATCCAGGCATCAAGTAATCCGATCTGTAACATCATAACAAGTCCATCATCAATACCCAAATGAATCATCACTTAAGTTATTACCAATGAAAGAATAACAAGTCTGGAAAGTACTCTATATGAAATATATAATCTGTCCTCAAATATCTGAATAAATTCTTAACTGAATTATCACCAAGTAAGGAATATTAAGTCTGATAATTGTTCAGATAAATTGTAGATAGTAAATCTCAATATTGAACCAATCCAACATAACCTCAATCTAGTATACAGTCCAAGTCCTTTACAATTAGTCCCAATCTGAAACAGTAATCATCTATTCATGAAATGTTATAACTCTAATATCTCAATGTCCAAATACAAGATCCACATATATCTGATGCTCAACTATATACTTAATCTATCCAATCAATAGGTCGAGTCAAGTCACAGTCTAAAGGTATATCAAAACTAGGCCTAAGCCAACAGTGACAAACTACCAACACATGAAATACCGCTAATACAAGTAAAAGTCAACTACATGGATAAAGTGGACAATCATATATGTCTCATGAACTGGTACAAGCAATCAAACTAGTAAAGTATAACGAAAAGTCACATAAAATGATAAAGGCAACATGTAAAGCATATCAATAACGATAAATACACAAGAACGAACACTCACATAAAATGACGCAGTTTCGGAACCGAATCTCCGTCTGGTCTTCACTGCACGAACCGGTACTGGTCTACGAACCATCCCATGCATCGGTCTTCGAATCCCCATTGTATCGGGTCCACAATGACACGAACCTAAATCGGGTCCGGGTCTCCTGCAACTGGTCCGGATCTCACCAAACGGACCCGAAATACTGTAGCATGCAACCAATACATACAAATAATTATAAATGCATGCTAGACACACACCTGAGCACACCGACACATACGTGTACACCCACGTACACATACATATACAAGCATACACAACAATACATATATATAAACATGCCTACATATAATATACTTACATATATACTGATGCATAATTACACACATACCTATATACATTAATTTAATGCAAACATATCCAATTTAATTAAATCCCATTTATTAATCACTAAATATTCACATAAATGATTAAAGAATAAATTCATGCATAAATATATACCATGCATAAATATCCAAATTAATAAATATCTATTATTAATTATAATTACCTATACATATTAATTAATTAACATACATGCATTCATATACATCATGCATACACATGCATGCATCTAAACTTGCAAAGACACTCACGCACACATATACAAACACACAATTAAATAACTTCTCAATTATTACACAAATGCCATTATACATGTAAATAAGGCTAACCTCGGTGCATCTTGCGGCGTACGATGGAGACTCCGACGGAGGCGTACGGGGCCGCGGAGAGTGTCGTTGGATAGAGCAACTCGCCGTGAAGGGCGTGGGGTGCGTTCGCGCTCGCCGACGGCGATGAACGGCATCCCGCGGAGAGCCCGAAAATGATTCGGAGCAAGGTTTGCCGCACATGAAATGAAACACACACTAATTAAATTATAGCACATAATATAAAAACTCTCCCAAATAATTAATACTCACACATTCACTTCAACACATAATTAAAGCACATAAAAATGAAAATATCCCCCGCATTAATACTGCCACACAGTATACACCCCAAAATAAATTCATAACAAAAGAGAGGATGGAGAAGAGGCTCACGGCAAGGGAGGACAGCGACCAATGGGGTTGTTATGCATTGCCTTGTTGCACAAGCTAGGGGACGGTGGAGTCAAGGAGGAGATGATGGCCAGGTGCACAGGCATGAATGGCTATAGGTGCCTACGGGGGAAGTGGTGGGAGCACGACAGTCGAAGGTAATAGCGCTGGCTGGGGTGCCCAGGGTGGATCCACGCTGATGCGACCAAGTCTGGCTGTTGCTTGGCTAGAGGGTGACTCGGCCAATGGCTGTAAGATGTGCTGCGGGTGTTGAGTGTTGGGGAAAGGAAGATAGGGACAAGGTCTGTCGTTGTGATGGAGAGGAGAGAAAAAGGTGATTGGTTGGGATTATGATTAGATTTTTAGGATTAGTTAGTTATGGTTTAGATTAGGATAAGATGTGGTTGTTAGAATTGGGTTTCGGGTCATGGGTAGTGGGTCTTTGGGTTGTGGGTAATGAGTATAGTTAAATGGGTATGGGTAGAGAGATAGCCTATTCGATGTGGGTATGGATCAAGGAATAGGCTAATGGTTATGAGATATAGGGTATTGGGTTAAACGGTTAGAATTAGGAATCAAAGAAAGAGGAACAATAGTAACAATAACAACATATATATATAATAACAATACCACTGCTAATAATAATAATTAAATACAGTAAAAATAAATACTTAAAAATATAAATGCAGTATTATTAGTTAGGGGATATTACATTCTACCCACCTTATAAAAATTTCGTCCTCGAAATTCAAATAAAGCAGGGAATGATAAGAAAATCAAAATGCAGGGAGAAACAATAAGCTTCTATGTCGCCTCGCTGGGACACCACGCTTCCGCTGCGCGCTCTGATCTCTGCTACCAGCTTCAGCTTGGAGTGATCAAACTCAGGGGATAAAAGCAGAGAAAATAGAAACGGAAGAAACATTAAGAATCAAGATAGAACCAAGATCACCTTAGAAGAAGAAATGAATTCAGAGATGTCAAAAGATCAAGGGGTGGATTCCAAAAGAGAGAACGATCAATTTCAAATGGAGTCAGTATCATCGTATAGATAGTATATGTATATTGCAGAGTAAATATAACTTGTTCAAGTTACCGGTAAGAATCAAGTTCGATCTTTTTGTGTCGAAACCTGGCTCTGATACCAAAAAAACCCTGTCACGCCCCGCTTCCTAAAATACGCTGGAGCGGAGACGCGACACGAGTCGGCGACGCATATACGCAAGGAAAATACCTCACGTATACGCGCTAAGCCTAAATTAACCTGAACAAGCTATAAATCTGAATCATAATCATAGGTCACTGCAATAATACATATAAGACTACACAGGATCTGAAATGAAATAAGGAATAGAATGACAGGCTAAAGTGATATACAAGAATCAAGAAAAATAGCAGGAATAAGGAAAATGCAAGAATACCAGAATAAAAAGGAAGAGAGAATCCAGCTCCTCGCATTATGGACGGTCTTAACGGACACCTGCACAATAAAAACAATCGTCCAATATCTGGACGTGCAAATCCAGGGTCGTCAGAACGCGACCATGGTGAGTGAGTGTGTAAAAGGAACAGCTCGTGCATGTAAACAGTGCATAGAACAATAACAAAAATAACTGCAACACAAAATAACATGATAAATCAACAGCTGAATAATAACAACCAGAGTAAGAATACAGGTACAAAATAAGTGAAAACTACTGTAACAAACCGCAGATGTCAAGATGTGTAACCTATCACATGTCACTAGGTTGGTATCCAAGTCTGGTCATAAATCTGATCCTGGTTACAATCATGTGTCTATCACAGTGGTATATATATATACAATCAGGTGATATAGTCAGTCACAATATGCTATAAACAATTTATTAACATTATTTATGTCAGCGAACACCAATTGCCACCTGTAATAGACGCATCCCATACTACGTCTACTACACGTGTCAATCAGGGTCCTAACTTATTGAAATTAGTGGAAGAGACATTGTCCATGTTTTAGGTGGGTTCCGTACATACCCGGAACCACGGCCCAATCACCTGGCGCTGAACCAGGTCCTACCGCTAGGTAGTCAATAACAATAACAATGACAATGTGTCAATAACAATGACAATATGAACAATACGGGATGTCAGTCATCCCCGGAATGGAACCGTATCTCGGCTGCGCAACCTGTATCCTAGGTCTACCCAAAATACAGACACTGTCTCCTCCATTAATTTCCCCAACCCCAGTATAAGTTGTCAATTTACATTATTATCATTTCTAACAATCAATATCCATGTCATTTCGATTACTGGGACGATACAGTAACAGTAACTGTAACGCCCCGATCCTGGCGGATACGGAGACATTACTGCGACGTATATACGCAGGTCAGAAATACCCTCACGTATATACGCTAAGCATCAGTACAGGCAAGAATCAGAGTACGGAAGCAAGTGGTGCATTATACATTCCAACATATGAGTACAATTACAAAGTTATCACCAGAGGTGATCCAATATTACATGAATATTACATCACTGATATGCGCAATTGCGAGATTACAAAGAGATGTACAAGTATGAACAGTATAAAAGGGCACTCACGAGTTTACAAAAGGAAAACTCGAGAGGCACACAGGGGGCCTGGAAGGATAGAGCTTCAGATGGTCGGCTGGAGATCCATGCTTCCGCTGCGCCACTCTGATCAGCAACTGGGAGAATCCACACGCTCCAAGCTCCATGACCTGGACATGAGGATCCAGGGGAGTCAGATGAAACTCCCCAGGCGAGTAGTCAAGCAAAAGCCAAGTGGCGAGCAAGGGTAAGTATATGTAAAGCGATAAAACCAAATAAAGCCGAGGACGAGCAAATCTGATTGTATGGTTTCAGATCACGGCTCCATGAGACTAGTACATCGAAGGAATAATCCAAACAAGGAAACCCTCATCTATATACCTTTATCTCATGTCACCATAATCCAAGCACATACAACCCGACTGTACTCAGGGCATGATAAGAAAATGAACAGGAGGCAGGTGGATACAAGAGATAAAGTAGGGTATGAGCAGCGAATATAATAATAATCATAAAACGGAAATCCGACGTAAAATCCCGGACAAGCAAATATGGTAAGGCATATCACAGATTCATAGCCGTTTAAGCTGCAGGCTTCAGTATGCGTCCCATTCCACATACCTCTACTTACAACTTAAAGAGCCGGTTATTATCATGACACTTTATTATACTCGTCTTACCCTGATATCTAGCTATGTGAACTAGCGTCCCAGCACACATAGATCCATATCCGAGTAAAGCAAGGTTGTTATTGGAAACCAGCGGGGGTATCAACGAACTATGTTTACAGTGGGTCCCGTACATACCCGGGACCACGGCCCAGGATTGTTCCGTTGCTTGGTGGACGGAACCCGCCGCAAGGCGAACAGGAGGGACTTATGTATGCCCTTATCATGATGGTACCAGGAAGGAGGGAGCCAGCACTCCCCTCGGTCGCCTGGAGGCCCATAGGTCAGACCGGAAGTTTTAGTTGCACAACATGCCTAGTACCACTGTAAACACGAACACATATTGATAGCCGCGAGTTTCCCCCGACCCGATGCAAGTAGTTCCTTTTATGATTTATTAGGTAATTATCAATTTACGGGAATAACAGGTGCAAGACATGATCAGGAGTTCAGGAGTTCAGGTCACTGTATATAATACAGGAATACAAGATTCAGGTCACTGCATGTAATGCAGGAATACAAGATTCAGGTCACTGCATGTAATGCAGGAATACAAGATTCAGGTCACTGCATGTAATGCAGGAATACATTCCCGTAAATGTGATAATCACAGGTCAAGTATATCATGCTGGGTGTTAAGTGATAGCATGACAGGAGGATGATATTAGACAGGTAACCAGTCATGTCAAGCAATTGATATAAGTCCGGTGGCAAGTCATGTCATAACAAGGAGTCTTGCCAAGAAGTAGCATGTCCGATGTTAGGTGATAACAAAACAGTTGCCAGGTGATATACATGTGTTAAATAGTAACATGCATAAATGACAGGTATGAAGAAATGGCACGGTGGTAGAATAGTAGCTGAGCACAACCAAGCGGAGCTGGGCAAGCTGGAAATACAGACAGCAAACAGGATTTATCCCTAGAGCGTCTGGCAAGGTTACCGGGACAACTCGGCTTAAGGTGCGAGTAGGAAATCCGGCAGCATCCCGCCTAGACGAATCTAGTGGTAAAGCGCTGAACGCTGATCATGATAACCAGGCGAAGCTGAACAAGCTGGAGGCACAAGCAGCGAACAGAGTTTAGACACTAATGCGCTTGGCGAGGTTACCGGGATAACTCGGTTTATAATACGAGTAGAAAATCCTGCAGCATCTCGCCTAAACGAATTTAGTGAATAAAGCACTGAGCGCTAAGCATGCTCCCCAGACGGAGCTGAGAAACCTGACGGTCCCAATCACATCTCTTTCGAGATAGTGAGTGACCGGAGGCTGAAGGGTCCAGAGAAACCTGACGGTCCCAATCACGTCTCTTTCGAGATAGTGAGGGACCGGAGGCTGAAGGATCGACCACACATGGTATGAAGCAGTAGAATACATCACAGGCATAGTCTATGTACAAGAATGAAACTACCCTAGTACAAGCATTCGTCACAGAGCAATACATGTCCAGACACTGGCACTCGGCATACACAGATACAGGGACTCAGCCCAATACAAAATACATGGAAACAGGGAATAAAATATATGTCGACCCGACGAAGCGGGGAAACCCAAATGGAGGCGAGAGCGAGGACACTCGCCTAAATCACCGGAAAGCCGAAAAGTCTGGATCCATGGGACTCGCGCACGCGCCACAAAATAATATATAATTATGAAGAGAGAGAAAGTGAAGAGGAGAGAGAAAGAGTCAGAGAGAGAAACCTAGAGAGAGAAAGAGACACAGGGAGACGCGGGCTTCCGAGAGAGAGACGCGGGGTCGCAAACGCGGAAGTCGCGTTGCGGGATTAGCAAACGCAAGGAATCACAGACGCGGGGTTCGCGTCGCAAGAATAGCAGATGCGGGAATCACAGACGCGGGGATCGCGTCGCGGGAAGTACCAGACGCGGGAATCACAGACGTGGGGATCACGTCGCGAAGGTGCCATAACGCGAGGCTCGGGGCCTGCGTTTAAGTCAGGGCATGAGAACGCGGACGCGAGGATAACTCCGCGTCACGCCAACAAGGATAGAACACAGACGCGGGCACTTAGCTTCGCGTCGTGCCGATACAATAACGCGAAGGCCGCGTTATGGAATGGCCTAGACGCAGGAGGTAAACTCCGCGTCTAACCAGCAACAGATGGAAAAGAGAGGGAGACAGGGAAAGGGTGAGACACAGAGATGGCCCAACTCCAAATCCAAACCAGTAATTGGTGGAAGTGAAGATAGTGATGGTAATTAGTAGAGGGGATGATGATGAAGATGGAAGTGTTGTCGTTGTAAGCATCACCGTTACAGATTACCGGAATAATCGTAAACGATTACCGGAATAATCATCGGAGATGTCACCGACGAAGAAGAGCTCGGCCCCAATCCAAAAGGAGTGGCCAGCCCTTGAGTCTTGCCGACGAAGAAGAGCACGGCCCCAATCCAAAAGGAGTGGCCGGCCTGAAAGAGTCATTTTCCAAATGGAGAAGACGAACAGGAAGAGGAACCAGGAAGAGAGAGAGAGACTCAGGAGAGAGAGTGAGAGAGTCCAAGAGAGAAAGAGAGATGAAGGCAGGAGAGAGAGAGAAAGAGAGGGAGTGAGAACAGGAGAGAGTGAGAGTGAGAATAGGAAAGAGAGAGATCCAGATCCAGGGAGAGAGAGAGAAGGGAAGGGGGTTGCCCCCCTTGGCTCCCGCACACAGCGCCCCCCATTGGGGGCGCTCGGCCTGGCCGCCGGCCAGGCGGCGGCGCCGGGCGGCGCTGGCCGCCGGCGGAGGAAGAGGGGGCCGCTGCCCCCTCAACAGAGAAGGGAGGGGGGCTGTTGCCCCCTCCAGCAGAGAGAAGAGAGAGGGGGCTGTTGCCCCCTCCTCAGGCCGCGCACAGGGGCCCCTGGTGGCCCCCTGGTCGCCCGCGACCGCCGGCAGGCCGCCGGCGGCGCCAGACTGGGGTGGCGCCGGCCACCCGAGGAAAAGGAGGAGGGGGCTGCTGCCCCTCCACAACAGCGCACGGGGGGCGCGAGGCCCCCCGGCCGCGCCCAGGGCCGCCGGCACATCGCCGGCGGCGGTCAGCCCCCGCCGGGGATGCCGGAGGAGGAGGAGGAGTCGGCGTTGATGGTGGTGATGACCGGATTCTTGGGGGAGAAAAGAAAGATAAGAAAAGGGAAGGAAGGAAAGGAAAAGAAAAAGAGAGAGGAGGAGATGGTCGCCGGAGATCGGGTTCTCCTCGCCGGCGACGAGGTGGCCGAAGGTGGTGGCCGGAGTTGGGTCGGCTGGGTGGTGGTTGGGTGCTGGTCGCCAGATGAAGAAGAAGAAGAGAAGGGAAAAAGGAAGGGAAGAAAAGAAGTGAAAGAAAAGAAAAGGAAAGAATAGAAAAGAGAAAGAAAAAGGGAGATTTGATGGGGATGTGATGGAGAGGTGAGGTCGCCCACGTGGGGGAATGGGCTGGATCAGTTGGAGGGAAGAAAAGGAAAGAAAGAAAGAAAGAAAGAAAAGATAAAATAATATATTATAATATGGCCGCGAAATATCGACTGTTACAGAAAAAATCCCCAAAAATACCCAGAGGTAGAAAACGTCATCCTGAGGAATAATACGAAATCGGTTTTTCAAAATAAAATTCCATTTTCAAATTAAAAATCCGAAAGTCAGCCGCCGATACCGGTCTACACCGGGTCGGCCGGATTTTGATAAATTCTGAAAAATCCCAGAAAAGGTATTAAAGAATAAAATATAATTTTAAGAAATAAAGTGAAAGCGGAATTTAGAAATTCAATCCCGATTGTAAAGTAAAAATCCTGGAATCAACCAGCGATACTGGCCGATACCGAATCCGGTGGAATTTTCATAAATTCGTAAAATCCTCAGAAAAAAGTATTTAGATAGGAAATGCGATTCTAAGAGATAATGTCTAAAGGCCCTTCTAGAAATTCCAATCTGTTTGTAAATTAAAAATCCGGGAATCGGTCAGCGGCACTAGCCGACACCGGTTTGAAGATTTTCAACTTAATTCAGGAAAATTCCAGAAAATCATAGAAAATCTAGAATATTGGAAACGATGTTTAAAACTGAAATCGGTTGAATCGAAATACCAGAATGACCAAATCGAGTAATACCCTAGGATCGGGTTCTCGGTTCAGATCAGAGCTGACTCCGAATCCGTGAATCCGGATCCAAGACAAAACAATCATATGAATAATTCATAATGCAAAACAAATACAAGAAGTAAATCGAAAAATACGACCGAAAATCTGAATACGCAACTAAGTACGTATTCTGAGAGCGGGGTGTTACAATCCATCCACCTTACAAAAAATTGCATCCTCGCAATTTCGATAAGGGGTAAATTGAACACAAGGAGGACAAGGTGGAATTTATACCAATTAAGATATGAAGCACTATAGGTAGGGCCTTCAAGTTGACTGATCAATAACCAGAATATAGAAATCTTCTGCACTTCCGGCTGTATAAATCTTTGAACGATGCCAATAATACTGATCTGATAACACAGCTTTGCAATAGAATTCCACTGTACTGCATACTCAATGTCGCTCCAAGAATGAGCCAGAATACCAATGATAAAGAAACCCTTAGTCCTGAGCATAATAAAGAAGAGACCGATAATTGAGAATCCCGAATACCAAGCATCGATCACTCTGAAAGATATAGCAGTGAATGTAGAATATCCATAGAGAATCCCGACTATTGATTTCTGAAAGATAACCCGTTTCGAGATCAATCCAGAGAATACCCGAGCCTCATAGAGTTGGCCAAAGAGATCATCTCATAGCTTCATTTAGAACCACCACTACCTCTCTAGTATATCCATATCTTAAGTGGTATAAAGGCTTCGAAAAACCAAAACAGGGTAAAGATGAAAGGGATTAGGAATCAAAGGAAAGATGATCAAGAAAAAAGATAACTCTGTACTTGTAGTTGGAATGTATAACCAGGACTCATGCATTCCAGTTGCAAATTTCTCTACCATTAATTTGCCATCTGGACGTACTGAGGAGGTGAGAGCCTAAGCTCTGATACCAACCTTTAACGCCCCGATCCTGCGGATGCGGAGACATTACTGCGACGTATATACGCAGGTCAGAAATACCCTCACGTATATACGCTAAGCATCAGTACAGACAAGAATCAGAGTACGGAAGCAAGTGGTGCATTATACATTCCAACATATGAGTACAATTACAAAGTTATCACCAGAGGTGATCCAATATTACATGAATATTACATCACTGATATGCGCAATTGCGAGATTACAAAGAGATGTACAAGTATGAACAGTATAAAAGGGCACTCAACGAGTTTACAAAAGGAAAACTCGAGAGGCACACAGGGGGCCTGGAAGGATAGAGCTTCAGATGGTCGGCTGGAGATCCATGCTTCCGCTGCGCCACTCTGATCAGCAACTGGGAGAATCCACACGCTCCAAGCTCCATGACCTGGACATGAGGATCCAGGGGAGTCAGATGAAACTCCCCAGGCGAGTAGTCAAGCAAAAGCCAAGTGGCGAGCAAGGGTAAGTATATGTAAAGCGATAAAACCAAATAAAGCCGAGGACGAGCAAATCTGATTGTATGGTTTCAGATCACGGCTCCATGAGACTAGTACATCGAAGGAATAATCCAAACAAGGAAACCCTCATCTATATACCTTTATCTCATGTCACCATAATCCAAGCACATACAACCCGACTGTACTCAGGGCATGATAAGAAAATGAACAGGAGGCAGGTGGATACAAGAGATAAAGTAGGGTATGAGCAGCGAATATAATAATAATCATAAAACCGGAAATCCGACGTAAAATCCCGGACAAGCAATATGGTAGGCATATCACAGATTCATAGCCGTTTAAGCTGCAGGCTTCAGTATGCGTCCCATTCCACATACCTCTACTTACAACTTAAGAGCCGGTTATTATCATGACACTTTATTATTACTCGTCTTACCCTGATATCTAGCTATGTGAACTAGCGTCCCAGCACACATAGATCCATATCCGAGTAAAGCAAGGTGTTATTGGAAACCAGCGGGGGTATCAACGAACTATGTTTACAGTGGGTCCCGTACATACCCGGGACCACGGCCCAGGATTGTTCCGTTGCTTGGTGGACGGAACCCGCCGCAAGGCGAACAGGAGGGACTTATGTATGCCCTTATCATGATGGTACCAGGAAGGAGGGAGCCAGCACTCCCCTCGGTCGCCTGGAGGCCCACAGGTCAGACCGGAAGTTTTAGTTGCACAACATGCCTAGTACCACTGTAAACACGAACACATATTGATAGCCGCGAGTTTCCCCCGACCCGATGCAAGTAGTTCCTTTTATGATTTATTAGGTAATTATCAATTTACGGGAATAAAGGTGCAAGACATGATCAGGAGTTCAGGAGTTCAGGTCACTGTATATAATACAGGAATACAAGATTCAGGTCACTGCATGTAATGCAGGAATACAAGATTCAGGTCACTGCATGTAATGCAGGAATACAAGATTCAGGTCACTGCATGTAATGCAGGAATACATTCCCGTAAATGTGATAATCACAGTCAAGTATATCATGCTGGGTGTTAAGTGATAGCATGACAGGAGGATGATATTAGACAGGTAACCAGTCATGTCAAGCAATTGATATAAGTCCGGTGGCAAGTCATGTCATAACAAGGAGTCTTGCCAAGAAGTAGCATGTCCGATGTTAGGTGATAACAAACAGTTGCCAGGTGATATACATGTGTTAATTAGTAACTGCATAAATGACAGGTATGAAGAAATGGCACGGTGGTAGAATAGTAGCTGAGCACAACCAAGCGGAGCTGGGCAAGCTGGAAATACAGACAGCAAACAGGATTTATCCCTGGAGCGTCTGGCAAGGTTACCGGACAACTCGGCTTAAGGTGCGAGTAGGAAATCCGGCAGCATCCCGCCTAGACGAATCTAGTGGTAAAGCGCTGAACGCTGATCATGATAACCAGGCGAAGCTGAACAAGCTGGAGGCACAAGCAGCGAACAGAGTTTAGACACTAATGCGCTTGGCGAGGTTACCGGGATAACTCGGTTTATAATACGAGTAGAAAATCCTGCAGCATCTCGCCTAAACGAATTTAGTGATAAGCACTGAGCGCTAAGCATGCTCCCCAGATGGAGCTGAGAAACCTGACGGTCCCAATCACATCTCTTTCGAGATAGTGAGTGACCGGAGGCTGAAGGGTCCAGAGAAACCTGACGGTCCCAATCACGTCTCTTTCGAGATAGTGAGGGACCGGAGGCTGAAGGATCGACCACGCATGGTATGAGCAGTAGAATACATCACAGGCATAGTCTATGTACAAGAATGAAACTACCCTATTACAAGCATTCGTCACAGAGCAATACATGTCCAGACACTGGCACTCTCGCCATACACAGATACAGGGACTCAGCCCAATACAAAATACATGGAACAGGGAAAAAATATATGTCGACCCGACGAAGCGGGGAAACCCAAATGGAGGCGAGAGCGAGGACACTCGCCTAATCACCGAAAGCCGAAAAGTCTGGATCCATGGGACTCGGCACGCGCCACAAAATATATATATTATGAAGAGAGAGAAAGTGAAGAGGAGAGAGAAAGAGTCAGAGAGAGAAACCTAGAGAGAGAAAGAGACACAGGGAGACGCGGGCTTCCGAGAGAGAGACGCGGGGTCGCAAACGCGGAAGTCGCGTTGCGGATTAGCAAACGCAGAATCCAGACGCGGGGTTCGCGTCGCAAGAATAGCAGATGCGGGAATCCAGACGCGGGGATCGCGTCGCGGGAATACCAGACGCGGGAATCACAGACGTGGGGATCACATCGCGAAGGTGCCATAACGCGAGGCTCGGGGCTGCGTTTAAGTCAGGGCATGAGAACGCGGGACGCGAGGATAAACTCCGCGTCACGCCAACAAGGATAGAACACAGACGCGGGCACTTAGCTTCGCGTCGTGCCGATACAATAACGCGAAGGCCGCGTTATGGAATGGCCTAGACGCAGGAGGTAAACTCCGCGTCTAACCAGCAACAGATGGAAAAAGAGAGGGAGACAGGGAAAGGGTGAGACACAGAGATGGCCCAACTCCAAATCCAAACCAGTAATTGGTGGAAGTGAAGATGGTGATGGTAATTAGTAGAGGGGATGATGATGAAGATGGAAGTGTTGTCGTTGTAAGCATCACCGTTACAGATTACCGGAATAATCGTAAACGATTACCGAATAATCAATCATCGGAGATGTCACCGACGAAGAAGAGGCTCGCCCCAATCCAAAAGGAGTGGCCGGCCCTTGAGTCTTGCCGACGAAGAAGAGCACGGCCCCAATCCAAAAGGAGTGGCCGGCCCTGAAAGAGTCATTTTCCAAATGGAGAAGACGAACAGGAAGAGGAACCCGGAAGAGAGAGAGAGACTCAGGAGAGAGAGTGAGAGAGTCCAAGAGAGAAAGAGAGATGAAGGCAGGAGAGAGAGAGAAAGAGAGGGAGTGAGAACAGGAGAGAGTGAGAGTGAGAATAGGAAAGAGAGAGATCCAGATCCAGGAGAGAGAGAGAAGGGGAAGGGTGTTGCCCCCCCTTGGCTCCCGCACACAGCGCCCCCCATTGGGGGCGCTCGGCCTGCCGCCGGCCAGGCGCGGCGCCGGGCGGCGCTAGCCGTCCGGAGGAAAGAGGGGGCCGCTGCCCCCTCAACAGAGAAGGGAGGGGCCCTCCAGCAGAGAGAAAGAGAGGGGGCTGTTGCCCCCTCCTCAGGCCGACAACAGGGGGCCCCTGGTGGCCCCTGGTCGCCCGCGACCGCCGGCAGGCCGCCGGCGGCGCCAGACTGGGGTGGCGCCGCCACCCCGAGGAAAAGGAGGAGGGGCTGCTGCCCCCTCCACAACAGCGCACGGGGGGCGCGGCCCCCCGGCCGCGCCCAGGGCCGCCGGCACATCGCCGGCGGCGGTCAGCCCCGCCGGGGATGCCGGAGGAGGAGGAGGAGTCGGCGGTGATGGTGGTGATGACCGGATTCTTGGGGGAGAAAAGAAAGATAAGAAAAGGGAGGAAGGAAAGGAAAAGAAAAAGAGAGAGGAGGAGATGGTCGCGCGGAGATCGGGTTCTCCTCGCCGGCGACGAGGTGGCCGAAGGTGGTGGCCGGAGTTGGGTCGGCTGGGTGGTGGTTGGGTGCTGGTCGCCAGATGAA